>JZKD02S1674747.1:52916-67689 GCA_000966675.3 Picea glauca
CGAGGCTACCATGAACAAATTTAGGTTATTTTTTATGGCCATTGCTTCCATGATAGTGGGCCGCCCCATTAGGAGGGTATCATCCACAAATTGGATGTGAGTGAGGGGTTATGAGGAGGGGGTAACATGGAGGCCCTATAAGTCCCCTTCTTCTTGGGACCTCTTGATATATATTCCCAATCCTTCTACCAGAATTATGAACAAAAACGGGGATAGAGGGTCCCCCTGCCTGATTCCTCTAGAGGCTTTGAAGGTAGGAGATGGGGACCCATTAACCAATATAGCAAATAAATATTAGGATATTAGTGCATATACTCAAAATATTCATTCTTGGTCGAAGCCAAACGCTTTCAAAATTTCACGAAGGAATTCCCAGTGTATCCTATCGTAGGCCTTTTATAAGTCCATCTTTATCAACATTCCCAAATTATCGTTTTTCTTAAGCGAGTGGATGGATTCATGGGCCACTATTATACCATCTAGGATTTGTATTCCCTCCACAAATCCTCCTTGTTCAGGGGAAATTATTTCCTGGAAGATAGGTTTTAGTATGTTTGCTATAAATTTTGTTATAATATTGTATTGCATTGCAAAGAGAGATCATACGATATTTATCTGTTGTTAGAGCCTCATTTTCCTTTGGTATTAATGTCAATAAGGTAGCATCGAACACCTGGAGGGCTGAACAAGATTTCCTTGATTCTTCTACCACCTCCCACACGTCGCGGCCTATGATACTCCAACAAGATTTGTAGAAATCCGAGGTAAACCCATTCATGCCGGGGACCTTTCCTATTGGTAGAGCCCTGACCACCTCTTCTGTGGTCACCTAATGCATTAAATTGCTATTTTTCTCTGCAGAATTAGGTTGGGGATTGAGTTGGGGATTTGTCACGTTGTTTCCCTTCTGTCACCGTCTGATTCTGAAAGTAAATTCCTATAATGATTCACTAGATCTGTTTATATGTTCTTGTGTTTTTCCACCATCGTTCTATTTCCTTTTGTAGGGATCCTATACGATTATGGCTTCTCTGCCAGAGGAGGGAGTTGTGGAAGAACTTGTTGTTTCTATCTCCCTCTTGTAACCATTGAACCCTGAATTTCTACCTGATCAAAATATCTTCATGAATATCTCATTCTGTGATCATTTGTTGAAGCAGGGCTTTCTCCATTCAGAGTTGCTGAGACAACCCTTGGAATATTATTTGATGTTGGAGTTCCTCCATTTTCCCCTCTAGTTTTCTTCTTTCCTCCTGTATGTTTTCGAAGACTTCTTTATGTTGGAAGAATTTCTATTTTCAGCACACTAGTTCAGTGGGAGTAACACTAGTTCAATGGGAGTTAACTGATTAGTTCTATTTTAGACTTTCTAATCTTAGACCTTCACTATTATGCATGCATTCTTAATTATAGGATGTCATTGCCTATATGAGTGAAGATCACTCACTCATTGATAAGATCATAATATGCATTGATTCTCATTCTTCATTGTGTATCTCTCTTCCTTTTCTTGATAAGCTTTGTTTGTGTATGCTTTAGCTAGATCTCTTGTGTAGGTTTCCATGAAACATTGACATGGTATCAGAGTTATGTTTCTTGGAGCAAGCCAGACAAGCCAAAGAATAAGGAAAATCGGAGTTTCAGTGAGTTAAATCCGTGGTCGTATCTTTCAACATTTATTTCTCCAAAAGTATTAATGTTTTGAAGCAATGAACCACGTGGGAAGTAAATCAACCCATTCTGCAAGTGGGTTTTCAATCGTTTGGCGAGATTCCTCACCGTTTGCTCAGAACGTAAGTCTCAAGATAACCTCCTGAAACTGATATGAATCCGTGGTTGTACCTTTCAACAGTTATTTCTCCAAAAGTATTAATGTTTTGAGGAATCAACTCACAGGGGAAGTAAATCGACCCATTCTGCAAGTGGGTTTTCAACCGTTTAGCGAGATTCCTCACCCTTTTCTCAGAAAGTAAGCCGCAAAATAGTTGTAACACCCCTGCTTCCCCCAGCTTGTAACTAATCATAAAATAGGATTTACCATGCTAAGGCATGTGCACAGTGTAAATGTATTATTGTTTGAGTTGCCAATAATTGACTTCGGGGGTGAAGCCTTGAAAGTACTGGCCATGATATCACTAGACGAAAGAATGTGAAAACTATAAGGGAGGGTCATTATATCAAATAACCCCAAATTCCCTTAATGAGGATAATAAACCTCCTTCGGATCCCAAGGAGAGAAATCAGTTAATGAAGAAAGGACCAGTGGTTGAATTATCAACCACTCCCATGAATGGAAGCATGGCCAAAACTGCAGAATGTCAGCCCGAAGTACCACTGGGTATGATAGGCCAAGTTGACCGGAGTTCCCTTATGACAGAAGGAACGAGATGGGTCGAGAACCATCCTAGAAGAAATATATACAAATGGATAAGGAGAATGTGCAGAGCTCTTGGAGAGAATAATGACGAGAAGGTCGCGAGCGTGATGCTGAGTGAGCATATGATAAACCTTGCCGAGGCCATAACAAAAAAGGAAATCTCTAAAAGTTTACAGAGAACAGAACCCGAGTAGAAGATGAAACAAAGAAAGAGTCCTTGAGAACTGCAAGAGTTCCCTAGTGATATCATGGCTTGGCACGAGGGTGGCCATAGTGTTAAGAATGAATGCCTCTAAGCCTATGGTCAGGTGGAAGGACGAACACCCACAGTTAGTTAGTTGGCTACCACATGTAATAGATAAGTAATCACATATCTTGTGTATTTAAGTGGTATTATGAATTAAAGTTGGATATCCTATGAATGTTGCAGGGATAGATATGTTTTCTTAATGATTTATACTGCATCTCGTTTTGGTGTCTGCTTGATTGTATAATTAGGCAAGTAGGAAATTATATGGATGGTGTTAGCGATCAAAAAATACATTGGTATTTTTTGAGAATGTCCTCATTATTCGCCACTTGATTTATCGTTCCTCTAGGTATTTTGGCCAATATTATACTCTCAATTCTTCATCAAGCCTTGAAAAATGCCTTATCTATCTCTTTTTCTTTGACACTATGCTTCTTAATCTGCAATACAAAGACATAAATAAAATTTATTCTCTAGCTTTATTTCCTTTTATCTTTTGAAATAAAAATGTATATTTTTATTTCTTAAAAAAGTCTCCAAAGCGCAAGTGCCAGTTCCCACTCCATATAGAATATAAACATTTGATGATCGGGGGATTTGATTTCTGAGAAAATAAAAATAAACGCCAAATAGATAGTTGTCAAATGCCTGATTTGTAGATAGAGAATGTACACACAGTTGTCTTGTGGAAACTATAGTTGGGTTTTGAGTGTTTGATAAGTTTTAATGGAATGCATTAGAGTGTGATGTAAAGCCACGAGTCAAGTCTTAGGCTCAAGCTACAAATTTAACAACAGGCACCAGGCCATATGCAAGAAGGGCCATGAGGAATTATCTATGCAGAAGGATGAAGCCACGAGTTAAGCATGTCATGAGTTAAGTCACCGCTCAAGCCATAGGTCATATTATGAGTCAACACACCAAGATAAGCTACATATCAAAGAAACATTATGAGAATGTGAACCATGGAAGAAACATTTAATAATAAAGAAGATAATGGAATACACTCTGTGTCAACACCTGTCTTTATCGTCCTGAGATATTTTTGTTGTTAGAGATCAGTAAGATATTGCAGTATTACAGGGAGACAAAGATCCAATTGCTTCCATGCTAAGTTTGCTGAATGCCTTAGAATTTCTATCTAAACGCTTGCGAGGTCTGGACGACTTAACATTACAAATCTCTAGTGTTTAACTACTAGATTCAACATTTAGGCACACTTCTGTATTCTCTCCAATGTTGCATCCTCTTGCCACACAGAGAGAAAACCAGAAGTATCCTGAGATATTAGTGCCAACCTGTATCCAAGATCTGAAGGTCGTAATTCAATTGGAAGGTCTTGGAAAGTGGCAAATTGGTGAAATAGCAATTGAGAAAATGAAATCTTCTTTCTGTCTCAAAATTGTTGAGAGTATGCAGAAGTGTTGGGGTATATTGTCTGTAGCTGCTGAAGATGCCGTAGATTTTCTGATGGATGGGTTTGCATTCCGTCTCAGGATTTTGTATGAGAAAGATAAAAGTTTGGTAAAGAAACAAGGTGTTTTTGGTGTAATGCTGGTCATAAATCTACAAAATAACACACTTGTTACATTGGAGAAAGATTTTCTACTTGCCAACACACAAGAACATAGAGCATTATCATTCAGATTTAATGACAACGCATATATCTATAGCAGAGAATATGAATTGGTTTGAAAGACACATATCTTTCTTTTGTATTTTCTTTCAGGTTGCAGGGTACAGATAGCTTTGAAATTGTGTTAGCTAAGCCATTGAATCCATGAACTTTCGGTGGCTAATTCTCCCTTGTTTATACTCATAAGCCACCAAAAGTGCAAAAACAAGCAAAATCCTCATCTCTTTGCTCAGATCGAAGATTTTTCTTTCCAGATCATTTGGAAAAGGTTCTAAATGAAATATATAATTAAACCGATGAAGATCAATATCCCTTTCCAGATTTTAAGGCAGATATTAAGGTAAACAAGATAAAAGGCCTTTCTATTTTTGGTCAACAAGCATCCAGCTGTCAAAGAAGGAGTTCAAAGTGCTTAGTCATGATGTTGAAGATGTCAAATACTATTGGAGCTATCGAAGTTTGCAGAAGATGACTTGATAAGGGTTTTACTTTCATTTTAGGATTAGATCCTATATATCATATTATTTGATTTTGCTATATTTTTAGAATGTAAGATCAAATTTTATAGGATCTTGAACTACTTGTAAAGGCCATAAAGCCTGTAAATTTGATGAACTAGAGGTTTGAATCTAGAGACTAGACCATGCTGCTATTGTAATAGACTTTTCTCATATATAATACAAAATAACATGTTCCTTTCATTATTATTGTCAGATTACCATCTCCTTTATTTTCTGTACTTTGAATGATTTTTTTAATTTAAGTTTGTCTTAACTGCTAGTGACTGTTATCTCACTTTGTCAGTTCATAAACTTGATTTAATAGTAATCTACACTATCTTTATTCAACCTATCACTCATATGATCTCATTGATAAATATAGAATTCTACACCCATAGTTCAACTACTTATCTGATATTTAATTCTTGAAAGCCTTGTCTCCTATGGTTATGTATTTGATTGTTTTAAGAGTAAGTCAGTTATCTAGTATCCCATTTGATCCAATAAACACATAAAACCAAAACACATTTTAAGTTACCAGGCTCCTTCAAGCTACAACCTGAGAAGGACTCCTGGAGAGATAACAAATTGGCGTCATTGCCGGGGAAAGGAGATTGAAGCAAGCTTCCCTGGGAGACGACACAGATCTAGCTTTGATGATAGACAAAGCTTGGACATTTTTTTTTGGTTGTAATCATCTATCTGGAAACTTCATGAAGGAAAGATTCAGTGGCGACTCCATTGTTCTGAAATTTGTTGGTGACTCCACTAGTATGAAATGAACAAGATATTAGCTAAGAGATATGCTTTCTGTGATTTTTCAAAGATCGTTGGTTTCCCTAATCTAGTGCCTAGTAGAGATGAATGGGAAAATAGTATTCTCAGATTTCGAGGAGAAGAGTGGGAAGTGCCAGCTAAACATTTGCTGGATTTTCATGATTTCATTCATCGGTTGCAAATTGTGCATGAGGATGTTCTTATCAAGCTCTTTGGTTTTTCATTAGAGGGGATTGCTCGTGATTGGTACCGATCTCTTCCTACTACAAATATCATCTCTTTGACAGATTTCCATGCTGCTTTTCATTCATTTTGCAAAGATAAGTATTCAGTTGATTTCCTCTATCCAGAGTATTGTCATGAATTTAATTTGTTGAGTAAACAATTGGATAGTCAGGAAAAATATGCTGCAGTAGAATATACCTCTTTCTATGACCAAGAGATTGGTGACTTACAAGATGACAAGATTAGTGTAGATGTTTTTAACATTATACCAAATGCATCTACTACTTTGAGTTGTCATGAAGATTAGATTATTCACTTCGTAAATTCAAAAGGTAATCAACATATTTTTATATTAGCATATGACAATTCCAAATCTGCAGCAAATTTTAAGGACAATCCTCAGCTTCCATATTTGCAGACAAAGGAATATTGCAGTAGACATAAGGAGGAACATGATAAGCTAAAAATTCCATAGCAGCAGTTCATTATGTATGTTTCTCCAACAGAGGTTGAGTAGTCCATATTCGACATAGAAATCAATGAAGACAGTTTGCAGCTTTTAGATTTGCAGATGGAGGGAAGTTGCAGCAATCACGAGGAACATCAAAATGACTATTTTACTCCTTCTGAACCTTTTGTTTCAGATTTTGATATAAATATTTCTTATGATGAGGAAGAAGGTGATATTTTTCCAAACCTGTTTCAAGATCAGATTGCTGATTTTTCAATACATAAATCTTCATTTTCACCTTCAGGATTTTATTATGATATTCCAGTATTTGATAAATATAGTGATGATGAAGAAAATTTTAAAGTTTTATTATCTAATGAAATCTCATCTATTTCTACCTATCATCAAAGATATGATCATAAATATATGTAGGCTATGGCCAATGATAGCTATGAAGAGTATGATGAAATAGGGGACATCTCTCATTGTGATCGAGATATTGATGATCTTCAAGATGTTAACCATAACATAGATGCTTTTGACATTGTACCAAATGCATATACTATCTTAGGTTGTCATGAAGATCAGATTGTTCCCTTTGAAGACTTAAAAGATGATGAGTAGATTTCTAGATCAGTATGTGACAGTTTTAGATTTGTGGCAAAGGTCGAGCAATATACATTCAACACTGAGATCGGTAAAAGAAATCAGCAGCTGCAATATAGTCAGTTGGAACAACAACATAGAGAGGTATTTCTTTATGGTTTTAATGACCCTATTGCAAACTATTTGGAATCTACGAGAAAAATATATGTTAAAATATTTCTACCAGATGAAAGTTGGCTTTATCATCTGTTCAAATCACTTCCTTGTTCGATATACATTTCTTTGTTTTTGGGGTCAATATCAAGAATTTTTTCAGCAAATCTGTTTCTGACATGGCTTCATTGGAAGCATGAGTTTACTTGACTAAGAAACAATACAATGGTTAGAGTAGGAGTAGATAAGAGAATAAGCTCTTCATATGAGCAAGTAGACTCTTTTAGTTATTGGTGGTTGAATAAGCAGAGCAGGCTACAGGCAGGTTACAAATTTGCAGAGGATCAGTGGTATAGGCCAGATGACTCCATAGCCCAATGGTAAAGGCGACTAAAACCACTAGGTTCTTGGAAACCTCGCAGGGAGGTCTCCATCCCAGTTGGAGCCAGATGTTAGTGATAAAAAAATACACTGGTACTTTTTGAGAATGTCCTCATTATTCGCCACTTGATTTATCGTTCCTCTAGGTATTTTGGCCAGTATCATACTCTCAATTCTTCATCAAGCCTTGAAAAATGCCTTATCTGTCTCTTTTGCTTTGACACTATGCTTCTTAATCTGCAATACAAAGACACAAATAAAAGTTATTCTCTAGATTTATTGCCTTTTATCTTTTGAAATAAAAATGTATATTTTTATTTCTTAAAAAAGTCACCAAAGCGCAAGTGCCAGCTCCCACTCCATATAGAATCTAAACATTTGATGCCCGGGGGATTTGATTTATGAGAAAATAAAAATAAATGCCAAATAGACAGTTGTCAAATGCTTGATTTGTAGACAGAGAATGTATACACAGTTGTCTTATGGAAAGTGTAGTTGGGTTTTGAGTGTTTGACAAGTTTTAATGGAACACATCAGAGTGTGATGTCAAGCCACGAGTCAAGTCTCAGGATCAAGCTACAAATTTAACAATAGGCACCAGGCCGTATGAAAGAAGGGCCACGAGGAATTATCTATGGAGAAGGATGAAGCCACGAGTTAAGTCACCGCTCAAGCCACATGTCATATTATGAGTCAACACACCAAGCTAAGATACATATCAAAGCAACAGTATGAGAATGTGAATAGTGGAAGAAACATTTAATAATAAAGAAGATAATGGAATACACTCTGTGTCAACACTTGTCTTTATCGTCTCGAGATATTTCTGTTGTTGGAGATCAGTTACATATTGCACTATTACAGGGAGACAAAGATCCAATTGCTTCAATGCTAAGTTTGTTGGGTGCCTTAGAAGTTCTATCTAAATGTTTGCGGGGTCTGGACGACTTGCCATTAAAAATCTCTAGTGTTTAACTACTAGATTCAACATTTAGGCACACTTCTGTATTCTCTCCAATGCCGCATCCTCTTGCCACACAGAGAGAAAACCAGAAGTATCCTGAGATATTAGTGCCAACTTGTATCCAAGCTCTGAAGGTCATAATTCAATTGGAAGGTCCTGGAAAGTGGAAAATTGGTGAAATAGCAATTGAGAAAACGAAATCTGCTTTCTGTCTCAAAATTGCTGAGAGGATGCAAAAGTGTGGGGGTATATTGTCTATAGCTGCTGAAGATGTCGTATATTTTCTGATGGATGGGTTTGCATTCCGTCTCAGGATTTTATATGAGAAAGATAAAAGTTTGGTAAAGAAACAAGGTTTTTTTGGTGTAATGTCGGTTGAAAATCTACAAAATAGCAAGCTTGTTACATTGGAGAAAGATTTTCTACTTGTCAACACACAAAAACATAGAGAATTATCATTTAGATTTAATGATAACACATATATCTATAGCAGAGAATATGAATTGGTTTGAAAGACGCATATCTTTCTTTTGTGTTTTCTTTCAGGTTGTAGGGTACAGACAACTTTGAAATTGTGTTAGCTAAGCCATTGAATCCCCGAACTTTCGGTGGCTAATTTTCCCTTGTATATACTCATAAGCCACTAAAAGTGTAGAAACAAGCAGAATCCTCATCTTTTTTCTCAGATCGAAGATTTTTCTTTCCAGATCATTTGGAAAAGGTTCTAAATGAAATATATAATTAAACTGATGAAGATCAACATCCCTTTCCATATTTTAAGGCAGATATTAAGGTAAACAAGATAAAAGGCCTTTCTATTTTTGGTCAACAAGCACCCATCTGTCAAAGAAGGAGTTTAAAATGCTTAGTCATGCCGTTGAAGATGTCAAAGACTATTGGAGCTGTCGAAGTTTGCAGAAGATGACTTGATAAGGGTTTTACTTTCATTTTAGGATTAGATCCTATATATCATATTATTTGATTTTGCTCTATTTTTAGATTGTAAGATCAAATTTTATAGGATCCTGAACAGTTTGTAAAGGCCATAAAGCCTGTAAATTTGATGAACTATAGGTTCGAGTATGGAGACTAGACCATGCTACTATTGTAATAGAATTTTCTCATATATAATACATAAGCACATGTTCCTTTCATTATTATTATCAGTTTACCATCTCCTTTCTTTTCTGTACTTTGAATGATTGTTTTAATTTAAGTTTGTCTTAACTGCTAGTGATTGTTATCTCACTTTGTCAATTCATAAACTTGATTTAATAGTAATCTACAATATCTTTATTCAACCCATCACTCATCTGATCTGGTTGATAAATATATAATTCTTCATCCATAGTTCAACTACTTATCTGATATTTAATTTTTGAAATCCTTGTCTCATCTAGTTATGTATTTTATTGTTTTAAGAGTAAGTCGGTTATCTAGTATCCCATTTGATCCAATAAACACATAAAACCAAAACAAATTTTAAGTTACCAGGATTCTTTAAGCTACAACCTGAGAAGGAATCCTGGAGAGATAACAAATGGGATATGTTTTATACTCGTAAATGCTTGCATCCTGTGGGGCTTAAGCTAGAGACACGAATTGTGAGTTCGTCGACCTTGGGCATAGTTTCATGTACACATGTCGACCCTCCTAGTCATTTTGAGTCCCTTGGAGGACAGAGTCTGTTAAAGCTCGGGAGAGATAGTGAACATATGCACAGGCTCTTTTCAAGGCAAACAGAGACCGAAACCACTTATGTTCTAGAGTTGAGGAATGAACGTAAGGGGTGCACGGAAGGATTCTTCCAAGTGTTATGTTCTAGAGAAGAGCGTAAAGCTCTTAAGCCTTTCAGATCTAACAAAGCTAAGAATTAGTAGCGAGATTGAAGTATCGAAAGGGAAGGCTCCTTTGTTCGGATGATGAATGAATGGGAAACTATTTGGAAAGAGCCAAGGTCCGTTGTGACTGTTGGATATGGAAAGGAGTGCGAGAGTTAACCCCTTGAGTCCTCCAGACATTGCGAGTTCGGTAAACTGTGAGTTCGTCGTAAGGGAAGTAAAAATCCCCGAAGTCCCGAAGTCTTGAAGTTGATCTAGACAGTGGATCTTTGCATCTGTCGATATCCTTCTCGACCACCATATCTATGAGATTCAGAGTCCACACTTCGGGAGAGTTGCATGTTGGAGTGACCAAAACCCTGAAGATGAAGTTACAGAGCACTTAGGAGAAACTCCCAAATTTCCCGAACAATCTACAACTTAGTAAGGAGTGCTTGAGCGAAAGTTTCTAGGAGGGAACAACTATTCTTTTGAGGAATAGAAGGGAAATAGACCTTCAAGGTCCAAGCAGTTGAAGCTTAGAAGAGATAATCGCTTTTCAGAAGTGAAGATGAGGTCCAAGAGACAGACTCGTAGGAGGAACAAAGTTTGAGGCCTTTGAATACTTAGAAAATCCTCTAAGCTAGAGGAAGTCGAAAGCTTAGTAGGAGGAACGACATCAACTGTCAAATTGGTTGTGGAGAGGAGCCTGGACCATTAGATCAACGTCCAGTGAACAAAGGAACCGCAGAGGAGAGGAACAAATCACATTTGTTGGATCTGAGAATGAAGGACCAGTAACCATTGGATATGGAAGTAAATGCACGAGACTTAACCCTTGTGTGCGTAGGAGAGTGGAATTGTCAAAGTCTAGAAGTCCCGAAGTAAATTGGGACCATCCATCGTCAAGGAGGATAGGTGGTGTAAGATCCACAACTTTGGAGGATTGTGGACAAGGAGGAGGACAAATAGTCGAAGTAAATCCTAGTCATTGATCACCAGGGGGCACGCGTCAGCAGATCAGTAACTCCAGAGAAATCACTTCGAGAGTTTCTGATTGAGAGTTGAAACTCCCAAAGCCCAGAGAGATGAAGCCCAGAAGTAAATCTCAACTGTCGAATCGAAAGGGACACATGGTAGAGTCTCGTTTTCCTCGGGTGAAAGTAAAGATTGATATTTGAGGTTCCTGAGTCCTGTAGAGCTGAAGGACCGAAGGGACGAAGTGCTGAAGAATCGAAGAGTCGAAGAGATATGGACCATCAGATATAGAGGACAGATGGCATGAATCTGTGGATTCCGGGTGAAGACCCGAAGTAAACATCAACCGTTAGATCCTCCGAAGTAGATCTGAACCATCAGATCTAGAGGACAGGTGGTGGGAATCTATGGATTTCGGGTGAAGACCCGAAGTAAACTTCGATCGTCAGATCATTCAAAGTAAACCTCAAGCATCAGATTTCCAAAGTGAATTTGAGTTGTCAGATCAACAACTTCGGGAAATCCATTCAAGATTTTCTCAGTTGAGATTTGAGATTCGTGAAGTCCGAAGTTCCGAAAATATGAAGTGAATCCCAATCGTTCGATCAACCGAAACAGATCTTAGCCGTCAGATCACCCAAAGTAAATCTCAAGCATTAGATCACCAAGGTGAATCTGAGCTGTCATATACTGTCTATTCATAAGAAGGCAAGGTTTGAGAGTTGAGAATTCCGAAGTCCAAACTTCTGGAAATTCGAAGTAAATCTCAACCATCCGATTAGCTGAAGTGAAGATGAGTCGTCAGATCGTCCGAAGTGAATATGAAGCATCATATCACCCAAATTGGATCTGAGCCATCAGATCCAAGGGAGACGTGGTGAAAATATGAGAACTCTGGATAAATATCCGAAGTAATTCATAACTGTCATATCCAAGGGAGACATGGTGAAAATCTAAGGACTCTGGATAAATATCTAAAGTAATTCGTAGCCATTTGATCTAAGGGAGACGTGGAGCGAATCTGTGGACTCCGGGTAAAGACCTGAAGTAATCCTCGATTGTCATATCAAGAGGACACACGTCAGTGGATTATAGCCTCCATATAAAATCCATTGGTAAAAAGGGTGGAGTTTGAGATTTGATATATCAGAAGTCTGAAACCCGAAGGAGATCTCGACCGTTGATTGAGAAGAGAGACATAGGACCGTTCATCCAGTTGAAAAATCAACCACCCAAAGTAAAGGCAGGACCGTTGATCCAATTGAAATATCAACCACCCGAAGTAAAGGCAGGGACGTTGATTAGGAGGACAAGTGTTCGCAGATTGTCAACTCGGAAGATTGAAGTACAGAAGAGAGAATTGTTTTGAGAGTTGAAACTCCCGAAACCCGAAATCACGAAGGAGATCTCGTCTGTTGATTTTGCAAGAGGTTAGATCTGATCCGTAGGTATGAGAGGGGTAGATATGAACCGCTAGTTTTCGAAGTACCGTCAAGATCAGGAGATCAATGGTCCTGTAGCATTGTAGGGATAAGAGTTGCACGGATGTTAAAAAGTTGAGGGTGGGTCGCAATTCAAACCGTGGATTTGAAAAGAGGACACATGGAGGGTCGAGGAGAATTGTGGGTCAAAAATAAGTTTGATTCAAATCGCCTTTGGCCGTGTCCGAAATCATGCGGTCCCGTAAGGTCATCGCACAAGGTCACATCAAGAGGGGCTTATCCAGAAAATGAGCTAATGCCCAGTACTCTGAGATTTCACAGGGGAGAAAAAGGGAAGGTCGCAGGTTCCATTAAACCTGCACCAAGAAGATGAAAGGTTCTATGTTTAATTACAGAATGAGACCATCAAGGTCTCAGAGAGTTGTTTGGCTTCAGAATCTAAGATCCTTGACCAGGAGGTCAGACTGGTTCCCCGACTTCCCAATTTAGAAACCATGAATGGAGATTCTGTCCTTTAAGATAAGCAAAAATTTGTATGCCCCATCGTGGGTGTGTTACAAATTGGAATCAAAGCATGGTTACAAAACTTGGCGTACTTGGGCTCATGTACGAGTCACGTAAGGAGGTATTTTTATCTGCATTTACTCCTTGAGGAGAAGGACGACAGATTAAACCTGTGATTTTGGGAATTCTTGTCGAATTTCAACAAAAGAAATTCTTTAGCCCTTTGTCAAGTTATAACTACTCTTACCTGAGTAGGGATATGATAATTAACATTTATAATAAGACTTGAATGTGTATAGCTGAAGGTGGCAAAGTTCTTTCAAGAGCAATTGAAGCCCAAAGGACGAATGACCTGGTGTTCGTAACACTGCTTCTGAGCATGGGCAGTTGGAACTTTAGGCACTGATGATGGTGGATTATATAATGGTTAATACATTTGTTGGCTTAAAGGAATATGATAGGATCAGGTAGGATCCTTGGAAGTTATAGTTACTTCTTTAAATCAAAATTAGAGTATATAACTCCTCATGACCAGAGAAAAGTGAGATGGGCAAAACCCTATGGACGTTGAGGGAAGAAGGTTTTCTTGCTAGACGTTGTCGCATAAAGAGGAAAGTGACCCTGGTTGGTTATTGTCATAAGAGAAGGCAACATCAATATGAGATATGACTGTGAGATTAGTCCTATAAGTGACTGAAATCTCAAACTAAAGGACACTAATGATGAAATTAAACTATCAAGCAAATGTGTGAGGTAAAAAGGTGCAAGAGATGCACTTACTTATACACAAATGTGTATACATGATCATAAGGATGATTGGAATATCCTTGGGAAAAGGATATAGAAGCCTGATATGTCCATGCGTGTGAATGATATGGAAAAGGGTGCAAGCAATAAACTAGCATGATGAATACTTACCTATGTTCAATTATGCTTGAGTGCATGGGTTTAATGCCTTGTGGAGATTCCTAATATGAAGCCTGATATTAATACCAGTTAGGTACGAATGATATTAAACATGCAAGTGATGCACATGGATGATGTAAGAGTATAGTTATAGGTACAATATGGTTTCCATGATGAGTGAAATATAAATCAATAATTACTCTTGTTTAAAATAAATGAATACTATGGATGCATGGTTGACTCCATTCCAAAGAGTCATGAAAGTTCTATTCCAAATAATAGCTTGAGGGGGAATGTATTCCCTTTGCTTGGGAAAATACTAATATAATTAGATAAAAAGGATAAATGAGCAAAGATGCTATGTTGTCATAATAAGAGGCAAATGATTATGCCTTTGAGAATCACATGAGAAGGATTGTGAACAATCCTGATTTGACTGATCTTAAAGGTAGAGATGTAGGTAGGCTGTGAAACATACCTATGACTACTACAGGTAGGTTTAAGATTATGAATATGGTTAAGTACATCATGGATGTAAGTTAACAAAACCAGAATATGTATGGATACATAATTTGGGTACATGACAAAGATACATGTTTATATTCATTATGTGATGTTTGGTAAATTGTTGAAGCTAACTCAAGGTTGAGGCCATCACAAATAGTGATGGATATGCAATAAGGAAGTTTCATGCTGAAGGAGTTCCCTATGGAGGAACTGTGTGAAGACTCTGTCATGATAACAAAGTCACAACCTTAATGACTGCTGAGAATTAAGCAGTGAGCCACAAGCTTATATATATA
>JZKD02S1674747.1:67739-90548 GCA_000966675.3 Picea glauca
TGTAATGAATAGAAGACTAATGAATGAATAATGAAGTATGTTTGATTGAATAGGCTTGGTTGAAGTCATGTTAATAAAAGGCAGTAAGGCCTTTAGAGATAACTCAGCTGGGCTGGGAAGCCCCAGGTAGTGTAGAAAGAATTGGAAGAAGGGGAGAGCCCCTAACTCTTTTCTTGTTATGTGTTATGTTCCATCTAGAATGAGAAAGATGATTTACTAATTGAAGTAGATGTTTTGACACCAGAGAGATGAGGATTGTATTACTGCAAAAACTGTTGAGAATTGTTGGTATTGCACTCATGAAAACATTAAGGATAATGTGATGAAGTGCATACAGATATGCTAGGACATGTCTGAAAATGTTTTATTAATTTAAATTCTATGGTACTTGCATTTTTAATTTACATGATGACCAATGTGTTTATGATGTATTCCATGTGTAGAAAGAAATAAGATTGGAACTGTTGAGAAAGATAGTTACCAATAACGAACAACCTAAATAAGAGGATGACTATGAGAAGGTTCTTGTTGAAAGATTGTTGAAGGGACTTTAAAAGTTCCCATGGAGCACCACTGATGGGATAATATCAGAGGGGGTGCTAACAACCCAAAACCGGTATAAAAATGTTCATGCCTATGTGGCACAAGGTATGAAGGGATTGGGTACGAATCCCTTCTGGAATGTTTTACGGTCTTAATTTTATGTATGGAGCGTTGAAAGGAAGTTGTATGCCTTGGATACCCAAGTAGGGTATGATTTAGGAAGGATAACCTGAATGATGGAGGTGTGAACCTCTGGTAGTAAATACTGATTAATATCCTCAAAAGAATTCATGAACTGATATGTCATGAATTCATGGACCAATCAAGGAACGATTAGAAAAAAAAATTCTCATAGATGGCATGTTGCATGGAATGAATTGCGGGAATGCATGTTTCATAAGATGGAAAACAATGGATTTTTTAGTAAGAAAGGAGGGCCTTCTAATGTTTTGCTTACATTATGTAAGCGCTGAAGGAAAACTAATCTGGGTGGCCATGAGTGTTGGCACCTTGGTTATTAATGGAGGAAGAATTCTTAAAGTCATTCATGTGAAACTTTTGAGTTTCATGTGTACTGATTTGGGAATCGTGATCATCCTATAGCCGGAAGCATAGTCCTGCTGTAACAATGAATGAGAATGAATAAACCATATGGTGAAAAGCTTGGCTAAGCTCCAACACACCATGACAAAGTACTTGTCGTAAAGTGTGGGAAACTTAAAATCAATGCAAAGGTGCATTGGATATGAATGTGGCCACGAATGTTGGCACATTCATTAAGGTCAATTGATATTTGAATTACATTCTAAAAAATTTGGTAGGCTAAAATGATGCATAGGTAAGGGATGATTTATCCTTTTTCTTTGTATCATTGAATAGATGAAAATGACTTGGACTATTAGTATGTTTGATTTTGAAAAGGTAATGTGCATGAAAACTAACAATTTGTTTGGCTGAGGAATGTTGAAATTGCAGAAGGAAATGGGTATTGGATATGGCAGTATTGTAAGCCCACAAGGAAGACCAATTTCCTACTGAGCCAAACTAAAAGGAATGACATTTCCTTTCTGAGAAAGTGAATTTGATTGTTAGTATGCACAATTCTGAAATTGTTTGTGATGACATTATAAAGGTGCAATAAAATATATGTGCATGGAAACTAACAATTTGTTTGGCTTATTGAAGTTGAAAGTGTAGGAAGCAAAGGAGTCTTGAATATGGCAGCGTTGTAAGCCATAAGGAAGATAAATTGCCTGTTGATCCAAACCGCTATGGGAAGGAAAGTCCCATCATTATGAATCTGTTTCCCTGTGCGAGACAAATATGGAATTTGGATATCTGTGGGTCATAGATTTACAAGAAAATTTTGAATTTAAAATTTATGATGATGTCTCGTGAATTTTTATATGTCTGTGATACGGGTGAGAAAGAGTATAATCCGATCGCATGAAATAAGACTGACTCGAGAGAAGGATATTAATCTCTGTCCCTATCTATGATTGAGTTGGGAGAAGGAGAGTAACCTTCGTCCCTAACTTTAGCTGAGCCAGAAGGTTGTCAAGCTGTAAACGCATGAAAAATGGCTATTGCTGAGCCATGAGAACCCCGTGGTAAGCCATGATCACCTAGAATATATTGTGTTGATGTAACACAAGACATAGGGATGCATCGACAGAGAAAGTCTGAGGGATGCCTCGACTGTAAGACTCGACAGAGTCTCTGGAATTCTTTCTGTACGATAAAACCTTGGCAAGGCAAGATGGATCACCTAAGGGACTGTATAGCAAAGAAGGGAATGCCTGAGCCTGGGCCTGGAGGGTGAGTGACCGCAGGGAAGAGGAGACCTTAATATTTCTTGTAAACTATTGATCGGGATCATGCACATGATGGGTAATTCTTCCTGTGCGAGAAAACCTTGGCAAGGCAAGATGGATCACTCGAGGGACTGTATAGCAGAGAAGGGGATGCTTGAGCCTGGGCCTGGAGGGTGAGTGACTGCAAGGAAGATGAGACCTTAATAGTTCTTGTAAACTATTGATCTGGATCATGCACACGGTGGGTAGTTCTTCCTTTGCAAGAAAACCTTGGCAAGGAAAGATGGATCACCCGAGGGACTGTATAGCAGAGAAGGGAATGCTTGAGCCTAAGCTTGGAGGGTGAGTGACCGCAAGGAAGAGGAAACCATGATTGTTCTTGTAAACTATTGAAATGGGATAATGCACCCAATGGGTATGTCAAGGAAAAACAATGAGCTTGGATAACAAAACAACCATGTGGATACAAATCCACAAACTGTGAATATAATTATTGTGCTAAGATTATGAAATTTTCCTAGATT
Source organism: Picea glauca (assembly GCA_000966675.3). Taxonomy (NCBI): domain Eukaryota; kingdom Viridiplantae; phylum Streptophyta; class Pinopsida; order Pinales; family Pinaceae; genus Picea; species Picea glauca. The sequence goes on from JZKD02S1674747.1 coordinate 70,621, forward strand.
TTTTTTTTTTATTCAATGTTTTCGCATAAGACTATGATTAACATGCTTGTTGTCCAAGAATTATTGAAAGAAGGTGACCAATATTAAAGGTCTAAAAAGGAACTGTCTGAGGAAGAAGGATCGATATTTCTGAAACAGCTGAATGAGAAAGGCATGACAAGTGTTTTGAGAAAGAACACCGAGGACGATGTTCCTTTAAGGGGGAGGGAATTGTAACACCCTTGTTTCCCCCAGCTTGTAATTAATCATAAAATAGGATTTACCATGCTAAGGCATTTGGACAGTGTAAATGTATTATTGTTTGAGTTTCCAATAATTGACTGTGGGGGTGAAGCCTTGAAAGTACTGGCCATGATGTCACTAGAGGAAAGAATGTGAAAACTATAACAAAGGGTCATTATATCAATTAACCCCAAATTCCCTTAATGAGGATAATAAACCTCCTTCAGATCCCAAGGAGAGAAATCAGTTAATGAAGAAAGGACCAGTGGTTGAATGATCAACCATTCCCATGAATGGAAGCATGGCCAAAACTGCAGAATGTCAGCCCAAAGTACTACTGGGTATGATAAGACAAGCTGACCGGAGTTCCCTTCTGACATAAGGAACAAGATGGGTTGAGAACCATCCTGGAAGAAATATATACAAATGGATAAGGAGAATGTGCAGAGCTCTCAGAGAAAATAATGATGAGAAGGCCATGAGCTTGATGTTGAGTGAGCATCTGATAAACCTCGCCGAGGCCATAACAGAGAAGCAAATCTCTGAAAGTTTGTAGAGAACAGAACCTGAGCAGATGCTGAAACAGAGAAAGAGTCCTTGAGAACTGCAAGAGTTTCTTGGTGATATCATGGCTTGGCACAGGGGTGGTCATAGTGCTAAGAATGAATGCCTCTGAGCCTATGGTTTGGTGCAAGGATGAACACCCACAGTCAGTTAGTTGGTTACCACCTGTAATAGATAAGTAATCACATATCTTGTGTATTTAAGTGGTACTGCGAATTAAAGTTGGATATCCTATGAATGTTGCAGGGATAGATATGTTTTCTTAATGATTTATACTGCATCCCGTTTTGGTGTCTGCTTGATTGTATAATTAGACAAGTAGGAAATTATATGGATGGGATATGTTTTATACTCGTAAATGCTTGTGTCCTGTGGGGCTTAAGCTAGAGCCACGAATTGTGAGTTTGTCGAACTTGGGCATAGTTTCATGTATGCATGTCAACCCTCCTAGTCGTTTTGAGTCCCTTGGAGGATGGAGTCCGTTAAAGCTCAGGAGAGCTAGTGAACATAAGCACAGGCTCTCTGCAAGGCAAACAAAGACCGAGAACCACTTACGTTATAGAGTTGAGGAATGAATGTAAGGGGTGCGTGGAAGGATTCTTTCAAGTGTTACATTTTAGAGAAAGAACACAAATCTCTTAAGCCTTTCAGAGCTAACAAAGCTCAGGAAGAGTAGCGATATTGAAGTATCGAAAGGGAAGGCTCCTTTGTTTGGATGGAGAACGAATGAGAAACTATTTGGAAAGAGCCAAGGTTCGTTGTGACCGTTGGATACAGAAAGGAGTGTGAGAGTTAAACCCTTGAGTCCTCCGGACTTCGCGAGTTCGACGAACTATGAGTTCGTCGTAAGGGAAGTAAAAATCCCCAAAGTTTCGAAGCTAATCTGGATCGCAGATCTTTGGATCCGTCGGGATCCTTCTCGACCGTTCGATATACAAGATTCAGAGTCCATGCTTCGGGAGAGTTGCATTTTGTAGTGACTAAAACCTTGAAGGCAAAGTTACAGAGCACTTAGGAGACACTCACAAAGTTATCGAACACTATGTAGCTCAGTAAGGAGTGCTTGAGCGAATGTTGCTAGGAGGGCACATATATTCCTTTGAGGAATATAAGGGACAGAGAACTTCGAGGTTCGAGCAGTTGAAGCTCAGAAGAGATAAGCACTTTTCAGAAGTGCAGGCGAGGTCCAAGAGACAAAATAGTAGGAGGAACAAAGGCCGAGGCCTTTGAATACTTTGAAAATCCTCTAAGCTAGAGGAAGTCGAAATCCCAAGAGGAGGAGCGACAAAAGCCGTTAGATCGGTTGTGGAGAGGAGCATGGACCATTAGATCAATGTCCAGTGAACAAAGAAAGCATAGAGGAGAGGAACATATCCCATATGTTGGATTTGACCGCGAAGGACCAGTAACCATTGGATCTTGAAGTAAATGCACAAGACTTAACCCTTGTGTGCGCAGGAGAGTGGACTTGTCAAAGTCCTGAAGTAGATTGGTACCATCCATCATCAAGGAGGACAGGTGGCGTAAGATCCACAACTTCAGAGGATTGTGGACAAGGAGGAGGACAAATAGCCGGAGTAAATCTTGACCATTGATCGCTAGGGGGAACTCGTCAGCATATCAATAACTCTGGAGAAATCACTTCAAGAGTTTCCAATTAAGAGTTGAAAATCCCGAAGTCCGGAGAGCTGGAGCCCAGAAGTAAATCTCAATCGTCAGATCGAAAGGGAAACATTGTAGAGATACGTTGTCCTCGGGTGCAAGTAAAGATTGAGATATGAGGTTCTCGAGTCCCAGAGAGCCAAAGGACCGAAGGGCCGAAGCTTCGAAGTGCTGAAGGGCCGAAGTGTCAAAGAGTCAAAGAGATCTGGACCATCAAATCTAGAGGACAGGTGGCATGAATCTTTGGATTTCGGGTGAAGACCTGAAGTAAGCGTCAACTGTTAGATCGTCTGAAGTAGATCTGAACCGTCAGATCTAGAGGAAAGGTGGTGGGAATATGTGGATTCCAGGTGAAGATTCGAAGTAAACGTCGATTGTCGGATCATTCGAAGTAAACCTCAAGCGTCGGATTGCCAAAGTGAATCTGAGCCGTCAGATCAACAACTTCGGGAAATCCATTTGAGAGTTTCTCAATTGAGATTTGAGATTCGTGAAGTCTGAAGTCCTGGAAATCCGAAGTGAATCCCAATCATCCGATCAGCTGAAGCAGATCTGAGCCGTCAGATCACCCAAAGTAAATCTCAAGCATTGGATCGCCAAGGTGAATCTGAGTCGTCAGATACTGTCTATTCAGGAGAAGGCAAGGTTTGAGAGTTAAGAATTCCGAAGTCCGAACTTTCGAAAATCCGAAGTAAATATCATTCGTTTGATTAGCCGAAGTGAATTTGAGTCGTCAGATTGTTCGAAGTGAATATCAAGCATCAGATCACCTGAAGTGTATGTGAGCCGTCAGATCCAAGGGAGACGTGGCAAAAATGTGAGAACTCAAGATAAAGATCTGAAGTAATTCATAGCCGTCAGATACAAGGGAGACATGGCGAAAATATGAGAACTCCGGATAAATATCCAAAGTAATTCATATCCGTCCTATCTAAGGGAGACGTGGAGTGAATCTGTGGACTTCGGGTAAAGACCCGAAGTAATCCTCGGTCGTCATATCAAGAGGACACACGTCTGTGGATTATATCCTTCGAATAAAAGCCATTGGGAAAAAGGGTGGAATTTGAGATTTGAGATCTCAGAAGTCTGAAACCCAAAGGAGATATCGACCATTGATCAAGAAGAGGGCCACGGGAACATTGATCCAGTAGAAAGATCAACCACCCGAAGTAAAGGCAGGATCTTTGATTCAGTTGAAATATCAATCACCCGAAGTAAAGGCAGGGTCGTTGATTAGGAGGACAGGTGTCCGCAAATCGTCAACTCGTAAGATTGAAGTTTGATTCAAAATGCCTTTGGTCGCGTCTGAAATCACGCGGTCCCGTAAGTTCATCACACAAGGTCACATCAAGAGGGGGCTTATCCAGAAAAGGAGCTAACACCCAATATTCTGAGATTTCGAAGGGGAGCAAAAGGGAAGGTCGTGGGTGCCATTAAACTTGCACCAAGAAGCCGAAAAGTTCTGTGTTTAATTACAGAACGAGACCATCAAGGTCTCAAAGAGTTCTTTGGATTTAGAATCGAAGATCCTTGACCTGAAGGTCGGACTGGTTCCCCAAGTTCCCAATTTAGAAACCATGAATGGAGATTCTGTCCTTTAAGAAAAGAGAAATTTTTTATGCCCCGTCATGGGTGTGTTACAATAGCGTCCTGAAACCGATACAAATCTGTGGTCGTACCTTTCTACAGTGATTGCTCCCAAAATATTAAGTGTTTGAGAAAACGGCTCACATGAGACGTAAATCGACCCATTCTGCAAGTGGGTTTTCAATCATTTGGTGAGATTCCTCATCGTTTTCTCATAAAGTAATTCAAAATATCGTCTCCTGAAACTAATACGAATTTTCACTTAAAGTGCCCTTTCTGTCGTGAGTTCTTAATTTTTCACTTGCAGATTGAGAGTAAATTTTTAGGGGTTCTTAGAAACAGTTGGAGAGATGGATAGGACAACTATTATATATTCAAACTTGGTGGTAATCCTCACACCATACAATTATTTTGATTGGAATCCCAAGGTGACATTCCAACTCAAAAGAAAATGACTGTATAATTTGACGTTGGCAACGGAAATATAACCTACATTAGCGATTGAGAAGATGAGATGGGCGAACCGTAAGGATGAGGCCGCAAGACTACTTCTTGAGTTAATCTCCACTGATTTATGGTTTCATGTTGCAACATGCAATACTCCAAATGAGATCTGGACCACCCTGGAAGGACTCTTTGGAAAGCAGGATGAGATGCGAGGTCATATGCTTGAGGTAGAGTTGAATACCTTAGACCCTAAAAGTTTTGATAATATACATGATTTCTTTACTAAATTTAAATCTTTTCTATTGATCTTGGGTGAATGTGGTATTGACAAGTCTACACAGGAGAAACAACTTATTCTAAAAATATTGGCCAAGCTACGACTAGAATATGTTGTATATGTCTCCAATTTCCATTCTGGCAGATGTCTTTTTCACGCAAATCAGAAAATACCTATGTTGGCTCAGTTCATTGAGTCTCTCACACAAGAGCAAACAAAACCCATACAGATGGGCCTCATCAAGGATCCCAAATCACATGCACTCACCATGGATGATGGAAAAGGATCATCCAAACAAAATGGGAAGGAGAAACAAAACGAGAAGGAGGGATATTCCAAACACTTTAACGATTCTTTAGGTTCCAAAGACTCTTCAAATTCGAAGAAGAATAAGGGAAAGAAGTGCACTTACTACAATAAACTGAATCATGAAGAATCTGGATGCATGAAGAAACATATCGATCTTATGGCACATGCACTTCAACATAACAACCTTTGAAACTTCATTCTAGAGGGAGTCAAGAAGCAAAATGAAGAATATCATGCTCCTAAGAAAGGTATTCATCATGCTCTTGTTGCAATTAATTCCTCATATGATTCATGGATTATAGATTCTGGTGTATCCTGTCATGTGGCAGTGAAAGAGGAAGTTTTCTCTTCTTTGAGTTCATGCTCAAGACCCCCTATTCTCATGGGGGATGATACTCCAGTAGCAGTAGCAGGAGAAGAGAGAGTGGAACTCCACAATGGTAGTTTTGAGAATGTTCTACATGTTCCAAATATTTCTATGAATCTTATCTCAGTTTATTAGATCACTCAGAAAGGTAAAAGGGTTGAATTTACATCAGATTCAGTTTCAGTAATTGACATGCATGACAACTCCATCATTGCAATTGGTGAGCTGGATCACAAGTCAAAGTTGTATAAATTCACTAAGTTTTTTGATGATGACTCATCTTTTCTACTTACACATAAGGAGAGTACTTTGCATGCACCTCGAGTGCAACATGCATATACTCTTTTGCTTCCATCAGTTTCAAACATTAGAGATGATTCTATACACTCAGATTATGTACATGGAAATAAGAAGGTAGTATAGCTAGATAAAAAGCCAATGTTGAAGCTTCAACAGATTCCCAAGAAGGCACAGTTCACACTTCAGGCAACAGGCAACCTTGCAGGGAATCCATTGGATTAGAGGAGGACTCGATCTCGGCATGAGGAGCCTTCTCATGTATTTTCATCTTTAGAACATGCGATGCCCATGCATTGCTATATGGTTCAATCTACTGATCCACATAACTAAAATAGGGTTGTGGGAAATCCATTATGGCAAGCAACCGTGCAGAAGGAGTATGACTCACTCCTATAGAACCAAACTTGGAATCTGGTTCCACTTCCACCAGAAAGGAATATTTTCAGGTGCAGATGGGTCCACAGGATCAAGAGGTACAAGGCTATACAGGTTTCCAAAGGACTTCAATAGATCCATAAATATTTCTACATCTTCACGAAGACTTTCAGTGAGCAGAAGTTTCATACTTTGTGGTATCGTCTTGCAGTGAATAACACAGTTGCATAACAATTGTCATTTTCTTATTTTGATTCATTATCTTTTGAGGGGGGGTTTTGTTCCCACGTGGTTTTCCCTCTTTCCTCATTTTTATTCAGTTTTCATTAGTTTCATTGTACATGAGTACCTAATATGGCCTAGTAGTCAGGACTCATTTTTTACTCCATAGTGATGTTCAGGGGGGGTGTTGGAGAAATTTCTATTTTCGACACACTAGTTCAGTGGGAGTTAACTGACTAGTTATATTTTAGACTTTCTAATCTTAGACCATCACTATTATGCATGCATTCCTAATTATAGGATGCCATTTCCTATATGAGTGAAGATCACTCACTCATTGATAATATGCATTGATTCTCATTCTTCATTATTTATCTCTCTTCCTTTTGTTGATAAGCTTTGTTTGTATATGCTTTAGCTAGATCTCTTGTGTAGGTTTCCATGAAACACTGACACTTTATTCCATTTTTTGATACAAGCCTTTGTGTATTTCAGCCTTTGGATGAATTTATACATCTGGGTGCCATGGAGGTTTGGTTGACTGTTCCACCATATAGACATCATTGGTAGAAATTTTGGGCTACGCATCCATAATTTTTCAAATCTAAAAGGCTTTGGTCTATGGGTTGATTGAGACTACTAGGTTACTAGGATCGACCAGTGGTCCGATCCTTGGTAAGGGAGAATTTCTGCCACCAGTCCCTGAGCATACTAAAAGAACCTTTCTGAGACTAAGTATCTGTCCAATCTCTCTGCTACCTGTTTCAACCCCTCTCTTTGATTGTTCCAAGTGAAGATGCCTCCTTGGGTTGGTAGGTCGACCATTTTTTACTTCTATATCCTTTCTTTGAAACTTTTATTCTCTGAGTCCATCTTTCTTACCCCTCCCTTTTTCACTTCCAAGGATTTTATGAGGTTAAAATCCCTCCCTATGATCTATTGTTTCTCTTGAAGTTGGTTCCCCAACTAGTCAAAAGATTCTATAAATTATCTTTTTTCCTCCTGGTCCGGGGGTCTGTATGCATTCGAAATGTAGCCCTTCTCTTCTGATATTAGGTCTTGGAAATGGATTGTTAGGATTCTCTGGTGATGGACCACTAGTTCTACCTTCATATTCTTTGGATTCCATAGGGTCGCTAGGCCCCCCGAGGCCCCTTCTACTTCTATACATGTTATGGATAAAATCGTAAATGTGGACATAAACAAATCTCCCTAGTTCGGGAACCCAAAACTAGAACAAAACCAGACATAACGCACCCCTTTCCTTAGATTCAAATGAAATTTCAAAAAGGATAAAAAAATCGTACCTTTTTAATTGACGTTTCTCCTTATTGATTGTAGTTGTAAGCTTGATGCAATGCTTTCTAGAAACAAAGACCTGTAAAAAGGATCAAATAAAACTAGTGAAAGTAATAAGCATACATATATTTCAATGAATCTATGTAAATAGCCAAAGAGAAATACAAATAAAAACCATTGACAACCATTATTAGAAAAGGAAAATGTATAACTGTATTAATAAATGAGGAAGTAGTTTACAACCAAGCCTTGGCATTGACAAAATCCTTCCAGCAGTTCAATGTTCTAGCACCCAAGTGGCCTCCATTAATGCCATCACCATCTCTTGAACACTTTAGCCCAAAATTTCTTAGGACCAAAACGAAGTTCACAAACTCTCAATTACAAACTAGGATCTATTCTCAATTCACCATTATTTTATTACTCGTCACTTATTATCCTTTCCCTTTAGAAGATGCCTCCATTTATAGATTGGAGAGAAATCCATGAGGAGGTTAGGATGAGAGGTTAGGATTTCACTAAATCAGGTGAGATGGGTGAGATCCAAACCGATCGACAAACAACTCCATCGAAACTTCTCTTCTATAAGCTTCGAGAATTTCTTATTTTTTCCCATGTACAAAGGTTGTCGCACCCTTAAACCTATGAAAAATGAAACAATGTCGCACCTTCCAGTGATGCAACATGCGACAAGTAAATTTGTTGCACCTTGCTAGAAATAAAAAAACAACAACTACGTAGTTTAGGGATTTTTTAGAGTTGATCCTTCTCAAGAAGACTTTTTGTCAATTTTCTTCCAAAGTTCTATGATTTAGATGTCATAGAATAGGCAGTATCACTTGTTACGACAAATGTTGTATAACATAATGCCCCCCAAAGTATGAAGTTAGAAGAGATGATAGCTGAAATACTTTGTCATATGGGTATTGGAAACAAAGAACGTACCGGTTGGATCCCTGCCAATAACACAAGGACATTGCAACACAATGTTAAATCATCACTGAGATAAGAATTCCCATACTCATAATACAAATGAAACTAAGCATGGATGCTAACAAATACATTATAGATACATGATCGTATTTACTAATGATATGACCACCAGAAATACAATGTGGATCCATATCGCCATAACTTGAATGGATTCATAGCCATGGGAATATACATTGTAGATCTACGAATAATAACATAGCCACAGACCAATACACTGTGAATCTATGTGAAAAAATTACTCCAGTAATTTCCATTGCAGCTCGTGGAACTAACTATTCAAAGGAAGGTCTCCAGGGTCTTCATCTTGTCTTCGATTCTGAAGTACGATTCTAGCCATGTGAATAAATGTCTTGACGTCGAACATGGTAGAAACCACTTGATTACCGGTCATTGAGGTATACCATTAACAAGTGTGAGGGAAATAACCATTAATGTCAATGACCCCCAAGGTACTGTAGTGCATCCCTTCGAATGTGAATTAATGAGTTGAACTCGAACATTCGAGAGAATCTTTTGATCAGAGAGCAATGATGTAAACTCCTTGTCAAAAGAGAAGATACCTTCCATTAAGGCATGTGGGTTCTAAGGTATTAAAATTCTTCTAAATAAACTTCCTAGATGATGATTTGGTGTTGATAGGAAGTAATTCTTCGCAGGAGGGCCTTGATGTATCCCCCATCAATGACACAAAACACTTACAATATTTTTAGTAAAAGCACAAAGTAATTTCAGGACTGACTCAGGGATGGCCAACAAAATAGGAGGCTTAAAGGTCTGCATAATTTGACTGACACAATAGAAGACTTCTTGGCTGAACTTCTCTCGAATATTGACATAAATGAGGTCTTGGCAGCATTGACTTAAAATAGAAGATCATAAGGAAAAAATTCACAAAAATAGCATGCTCGACAAGAGACAAGTGGATTTCCAACCTTTAACGCAAAATGTGAAATATGTCATGTTTGAGAGTGACTATTGCCATTAATACAGATTCAATTATAGATTCCCTTCCCAATTTTTCCCTCACCATCCTTGGTGAGTACCTCTTTATTTTTTAATGATCTTGAGGAGGATAACAAATGCTCATTGTATAAGCTCGTCCTTCGGGCAAGTCCCTCGGAGTATTTTTAATGAACCCTATGAAGGAGTGGTTTGGTCCCATATGGGTCTTCCAATGTAGGTTTTACGAGTCCATAGGAAGGAAACTCAACGGTTTTTAAAATTTAGAGAGTCTGAAAAACACTTAAAGAAAATTCCAAAAAGGTCATTTTCATAAGTTTAGTCTCCCAAGCCCAAAAAAGTATAAAACAATTCAAGGGAGAACTCTTCTAGCGAATACTAATGTATTCCTAGAGAATACCTTTTTCGTAATTAATCTACTCGGCCCGAAAAAGGGGTAAACTTACTTTGAATAGACGTTCCTTTGAAAACAAGCATGGCGCTTCAAGTCATTTTACGAGTGTGAAGGAAGAACGTTCACTCAGAAACCTTTTCATGTTTAGGGAGTCTGAAAAGAGCTTAAAAGAGACTCCAAAGAGTTTCCAACGTAATGTCCAAAGGTTTCAAAAGGGACCCATGGATAGTTGGTACTTTTCCCCCAGCTTCATAATGGAATCTAGTGGCTTAACTCTGGAATGATGTCCAAAGGCTGGAGACATTCCCCCCCCAAACTTTGTTTCATCCACCGACTCTTCTTCTATTGCCAATTTATATACCCAATAGACTCCTCGTTACTAATAGAAAAAATGTTGATCGGAGAGGGAGGAAGAAAAAGGATCAACTGACCGAAGTGAATGAAATGAAGGTTCAATTACGAGTTGTAATATAAGACTTGACTCAAGGAGAGAGGCGATTGTTTCATTTTTTAATGAGCTTGATGCAGGAAAAGAACTATGCTCATGATTAGTTGTCTCATTTTTTAACGATCTTGACACATAAATGAGAACTATGATCATGATCGGTTTCATTTTTAACAAGCTTTAAATTGAAAATAAACTATGTTCTTGATCATAGATTTCATTTTAACACAATCTTGAAACTAGAAACTATGTTTGAGGCCCTCTCTTTCATTTTTTAACGAGCTTGAAATGGAAACATGAACTCTACTCGAACCTGTTTTCTTTTTTTAACGATCTTGAAATCAGAAAATAAAATATGCTCAAAGACCTCTACTTGATCATGGCTTCCAAGAGGATAATGCTCTGAAAGGAATGCATGCCAAGGGACAAACCTCGGTCATGGATTCCAAGATATCTTCGCTATATTGAAGAACAACACTCTGGAAGGAATACATGTCGAGGGCCGTGATAGGTGTAGGGAGATTAGGCTCTAATAGCCTTATCGAAGATATCACCATGTCAACTACTGGATCTAAATTAGGAGAAGGGATACATTTCCTCTCATTCAAAGTTGAATGCATGGGACAGGTTGCAACATAATTGACCTATGACAGGGCAGATGACGCTAGCATGTAAGGACCATTTAGGGAAGTTGGATGGCTGGCCATCATATGAGGGCCAATGAATGAAAGTTGTTATATGGTCACTATGTTTCCATTATGAGGGAAACACATCACTCGAAAGAGTGTGGACATAAGAGCCTTCATGACATAAACATAGTCTCACTTGAGGAGAAAATTAAAATCCAAGGGGTGGTGGAATACCATCACATCAATGTAGACCATTTCCCCCCCAAAGTAACATGAAACTCAGGAAGGATCCCCAAAGGTTGATTGAACCTTCTATTAAAAGGAAACAAATTTTGAGTCATCGGTGCAAGCTGAGGTGAACTAAGAGATTTCCAAGAATTCGAGGATAGGATGCTAAAAAAGATCCCTCGTCTATTATAGTGTTAGGAATATTCCTACCACAAACCTGAACAACATTTGAAAAGGCATGTAAGAAGGAGGAGGAGGTTCTGTTAGAGAATTCCAATCAATGGTAATCACATTGCTTGTAGGGGGTGTCGTTGGAAAGGGTGGAATTCCCCCTTGTCTGGAAGAATCCGCAATAACAAGAAATACTTGAGCAACATTGTCACTCTTCGAAGGGGGAGTGCAATCGATCTAACGAGAGATCGAATCGACCACTTGGGTTTCACTCTTCATTGTAAGGGTGGGATCGATTGATGATGGGATCAGATCGATCACTTGGGTTTCACTCTTCAGTGGAAGAGTGTGATCGATCAATGACAGAATCAGATGGATCAATTTATCAATTGAGTCAACTGAGGATGAAACCAAATTGACCATTTGATCAACTAGACTAACCGAGGATGGAACCAGATTGACCAGTTTTTCAACTAATTACGGGTTAGGAGAGAGTTTACAGTAAGTTCTTGATGGTCATCGAATTTTTTTTTCAACATATATGAATCTTCATCCATGCAAGGACAAAGGTAGGTGTGGTGCATCTCCTTACATAACAAGCAAGGAAATTTGACTTTACCCTTCTTACCTCCAACCTGATTACTAGTCGATGGGTTGTCACCAGCATGACCTGCAGTGGATGATGACATGGATTGAGAAGAAACTTGAGACCACACTTCTACGACCTTGGGAATATCAGGTCAATCCTTGAGAAGGTGATCACCCTTGCATAGCCTGCAAGGGCATTTGGGTTTGCAAGTTTTGGTGAAAGGTTTCTCAATGTTTCCAGCCTGATCAACAATAATTGGTTGCGTGATCTTTTGTTGATTTTTCTTCTTCTTGTTCTTCTTTTTCTTCATCTTCTTAATCTCATGGTTACTAGAAGTGAGGATTTCACTAGGTGAAGAAGAAGAAAAAGAAGAACATGCAACGAGTGAAGAAGGCAAAGGATCAACATGAGGTGAACATTCTTGAGGACATTCTTGAGAGGGAGGGTGTGCATTCGAAACACTAGGCACATTTGGAAAAACTGGAGTGGAAAAGAACCACATTGGGAACCCTATGGTGAGTCCCAGTAAACTCGAAGTAGCAATGTAAGGAGGACAAACGTTTCCAATAGAAGGAAAGACGAAAGGTTCCCCGAGAAAATGGGTTCATTCATTGGGAGCTTTAGGAACTAATGCCATAGAGGGGAATTCAATCTAGAGTCCACTAAAACAAATATCACTGATCCAAAATGGATCTAGGAATAAAAATGGGTCCAGGAAGGCCTAAAAATCAAATTTCTCGGAATTGAGAGAAACCAACTCTATTGCGTCTGTCTCACTGTGTTGATTTCGACTATATAATGTTTTCCTCAAACATACACCGTATGCGAAAGTTATCACGTTTTGATCAAATTCCCAAATAGGCAAAAAAAGTCAACTGGTCAAAGTCAATGCTGATGTCAGCAGTATGACAAGTGATGCTAGCATGACATCATCATGCTGACATGGAATCACTAGGAGGTGACACGTGTCACTAGGATTCAATGTTTTTGGGCTGAGTTGGCACATGTATGGATTTGACACGTGGAAATCTGTACAGTTATGTGTCCCCATGATAGGTTGACACATGGCAGTACGAATGAAAATTGGACCTGTATGAAAGGTGATGTGGCAGGTGACTGTGCAATATGGATGACACGTAGCATGTACAGAGATGATGTGGTAGGTACGATAATGCGACATGTGGTAGGTACGGTGGTGACGTGGCGTGTATGGGGTAATGTGGCAATGTTGTCTGGGTAGCTGACTGGATCGATGCATCAAAAGTATGAGCCAATCCCAGTGTGACACATGGCCCAATCACAGGGTGCCACGTGGCACCTCGGATTTGGACAAGGTTGGATGGGTAAAAGGTTTGTTTTGCCTCCAAGGGAATCAAACTCGTGACCTCGGAGTTGGGCAACGATTTAACAAATGGGGCACTAACCAACTCTCCTATACGTGTGGCTTGTTTGTGATTCGACACAATATACATTTAAGTTTGCGTTGGCGACATTTTAGGGATAAGCCCCGGTCGACGGGGGCCAACCCTAACCGACTAGGGGCCTAACCAATGTGTGGGCGTGTGGGAAATAGATGCATGGCCATATGGCCATTCAAACGACCAAGGGACGATTTTAGGGGGCTAAGGACCAAGAGCGCGTCAGGCCAAGGACACATGGAACAATGCCATATGACCAGGGGCTCAAAATTGGGGGGCTGCGCCCATATTTTGCCCAATTTTGGGTTTTGAACTATATTGTATATTTTTATTGATTTTTCAGCTGTTTTTGGGAGATTTTGTCCATTATTGGCGGATCTGGAGCCCTTTTTGAGGCCAGATCTTGGGAGGAAGTTGGCAGGTTGTTTCCAACTTCAAACCTATAAAAAATAGAGGTTCTTGGCAGCCTTAGGGAGGTTTATAAGAGGATAAATGATGAAGAATTGAGAAGCCAAAGACAACTTCATGCAGGGAAGCCATTAAGGAGATGAACTTTGCAGGTCATTTCCGGTAGCTTTTCTCAACCGTTTTTAGTGCCATCAATTGTTGTACTTTTGAAGCTTTGAAGAGAAATAAGAAAGCCTCACCCACTGAGACAAAGGCCCAAAGATGTAGGTGATATTTCCGAACTCCATTAACAATTTTGCTGTTATGGTTTGTTGATTCTTGTGCTTACTTTCAGATATGAATATCTTATTATGGCTTCCATGTTATATCATTGATTCTTCCTCTTTATTAAATTCCTAAATGGTTAATGAACTCATGTTTTAAAAACTTAACCATAATGTTTAAAAGATCTTTTTGGATCAAGTGGTATCATAGCAGGTTGATGGTTGGTTTTTGAGTTTGCACGATTACCAGGGAAAAGCTAAATCGTGGTGAAGGCGAGCTTGTTGAAGAGAATCCTGAGATTGGATTGAGAAAGAGAACTTCTCAAAGTGAGAAGATGGCATCAGAAGAGGGAATTTCTCATGACGAGATATAGTTTCGAAAGACTTTCTTTGCCATGTCAGAGATGGTAAAGGTTTTATATGATGATTACTTGGAGTGGAAAAGACCGATTCTAAGAGAATCTTCAAAGGCCAAAAATGAAGAAGGAGAAGATCCTCCTAAAATTCCTCATTCACCTCCTTCTTCTCCATCAACTTCAACTTATTCTTCTTCAAGTACAAGTTCCAAATCCACTGCAAGAAAACATTCCCATAAACATAAACATTGTATGCCTTTACTTAAGCTTGATGTGAAGTTTGAATTACCTATGTATGATGGCGAAGTCAATGCAGAGAGGCTTGATAACTGGGTCAAACAGATGGAAGTTTATTGTAGTGTGAAACAAATCAAAGATGAGGTTTGAATTACCTATGTATGATGGCAAAGTCAATGCAGAGAGGCTTGATAACTGGGTCAAACAGATGGAAGTTTATTGTAGTGTGCAGCAAATCAAAGATGAGGCAACTCAAATCAAATTGGCATCACTTCGACTTGCAGGCACAACACTCATCTGGTGGCAAAGCAAGTTGCAAAATGGCACACAACAATTGGGTAATGTATTTCTATCATGGAAAGTTTTTGTTTCTGCACTTAAAAATAATTTTATCCTTTGGGTTATAAAGAGAAGGCTTTAATTGAATGGAAAGGTCTTAAACTAAGAAAGGGACAAAGAGTGCAAGAATACACAGATGAATTTTGTTAGATGGAATTAATGTTAGACATTCCATTACATACCCAAGAAACTCTTATGAAGTATATATGCGTTTTACCTGCACAGATTTGTAACATTGTATATATGTTTGGACCTACTAATCTTGATGAGGTTTCCGTTCAAGAAACATACATTGAAGTAGGGAAAACAAGAGTTGGTGTATCAGGGGAATCGTCTTTGAGGAAAGAGGACAAAAGAAAGGGGAATGGCAAGAAAAAAAATTCAGTGACAAGAAAGGAAGAGAATCTCTCTTGCAAGAATTGCAAGAAAGAAGGGAATGGTGATGACCATTGATGACAATTACATCCCGAGAAGAGACCAAAGTGGTTCAAAGAAAGGAAAGGGAGGAAAATAGTTGCAGCAGAAACACGACCAACATACTTGAGATCAGATTCGGGTGATGAGTCTAAAATCACAACAGTGGGTTTGACAGGTAAAATTGGTGATGGATATGATTCTAGAAGTAAACTGTTTCACATAAGGGTCATAATGAAGCATACTAAGGTCGACACATTGATAGATAGTGGATCTCAATATAACTTGATTTCAGAGGAAGTGGTTAAACAATTGGGATTACACACTCAGATGCATCATAAACCTTACTGACTTAAATGGATAAGTAACAATCATAAATTACACATAACAAAGAAATGCACTTTAAAGTTTACAAATTCATCAAAGTTTGTGGATGAGGTAACATGTGATGTGGTGCCACTCAATGAATGTGGAATGGTCTTGGGAAGTCCTTATTTGTATGATCACAAAGCAATCTTCTACAAGGAAAAAAATCAATATCACTTAACCAAAGAAGCCAGTGAATATGTTGTACATGCTCATCACTTAAAAGAAAATCAATCTCTTCAAACAATGGGACAATTAAGGAAGGCAACTCATGCAAGAAACACACCTATAATTGTGCCAAATCAAGCAATTGATCTTAAGCATGAACATGAGATGATTGTAGAATGGAAGTTTAATCATACTTTGCTTCAAGATAAGCTAATGTCGTGCAAGTACTACAAACATATTATCTCGTTTGAAGACATATTTCTGATGTTATCGTTGCTAATGTTTTCAACATGGATGGTAGTGGCTTCAGTAAGATGTGACAGAGTACAAGTGGCTAACAATATGCTATCAGTTGTCATGGTTGTTTTTCAATTGATCTTGATGAGACAGGTGCACACAACAGAGTTTAAAGACAAAGAACAAGTGGGGTGGCCTATCCTGCACTTGATGACTGGTCAGTAACCTTTTGGGGGACCAAAAAGTCTTAGTGGGGAGGCATGATCCAAAATGGGTCTAGGAAGGCCTAAAAATCAAAGTTCTTAGAATCGGACGAAACCAATGTCATTGTGTCCGTCTCGTTGCGTTGATTCTGGCCATATAATTTTTTCCTCAAACTGACACCGTATGCGAAAGTTATCATGTTTTGATCAGATTCCCAAACAGGCAAAAAAGGTCAACTAGTCAAAGTCGACGTTGATGTCAGCAGTACGACAGGTGACGTCAGCGTGACATCATGATGACATGGCGTCACTAGGAGGTGGCACGTGTAACTCGAATTCGTCATTTTTGGGATGAGTTGGCACCTGTACGGATTTGACACATGGAATTGTACGAATGCCACGTGGCACTCCGTATAGTGATGTGGCCCAATGACAGGCTGACACATGGCAGTAAGAATGACAATTGGACCTGTACGACAGGTGACGTAGCCCAATGACAGGCTGACATGTGGCAATACAGATGAAAACTGGACTTGTACGATAGGTGACATGGCATGTGACTGTGTAGTACAAATGACACGTGGCATGTACAAAGATGACATGGTAGGTACGACAATGCGACACATGGTAGGTACGGTGGTGATGTGGCATGTACGGGGGTAATGTGGAAGTGCCTACTGGGTAGCTGACTGGACCGATGTGTCAACAGTATGAGCCAATCCTAGGGTGACGCATGACCCAATCATAGGGCACCACGTGGCACCCCAAATTTGGCCAAGGTTGGCTGGGTAAAAGGTTTATTCTACCTTCAAGGGAATCGAAATCGCGACCTCTAGGTTGGGCAAAAATTTAACAAACCAAATACTAACCAACTCTCCTATACGTGTGGCTTGTTTGTGATTCAGGTAAATATACATTTAAGTTTGTGGTGGCACCATTTTAGGGATAAGCCCCGGTTGGCGGGGCCAACCCCGACCGACCAAGGGCCTAACCAACGTGCGGGTGCGTGGGAGCCAGAGCCATGGCCATATGGCCATTCAAACGACCAAGGGTCGAGTTTAGGGGGCTAAGGATCAGGAGCGTGCTAGCCTAAGGACACATGGAACAACACCATATGACCAGGGGCCCGAAATTGGGGGGTTATGCCCATATTTTGCCCAATTTTGGGTTTTGAACTATATTGTATATTTTTATTGATTTTTCAGCTGTTTTTGGGAGATTTTGTCCATTATTGGAGGATCTGGAGCCCTTTTTGAGGCCAGATCTTGGGAGGAAGTTGGGAGGTTGTTGCCAACTTCAAACCTATAAAAACCAAAGGTTCTTGGAAGCCTTAGGGAGGTTCAGAAGAGGAGAAATGTTAAAGAATTAAGAACCCAAAGATAATTTTATGCAGGGAAGCCATTGAGGAGAGGAACTTTGTGGGCCATTTCCGAGAGCTTCGCTCAATCGTTTTTACTGCCATCAGTTGTGTTGGGTTCTTGAGGTATAGAAGAACACAACTAGACCAGTTGTAATCCATTTGATACTTTTTTTATGTACTTTTGAATATTTGAAGAGAAATACAAAATCCTCACCCACTGAGACAAAGGCCCGGAGATGTAGGCGATATTGTCGAACTCCGTTAACAATTTTGTTGTTATGGTTTGTTGATTCTTGTGGTTACTTTCAGATATGTATATATTATTATGGCTGCCATGTTATATCATTGATTCTTCCTCTTTCTTCAATTCCTATATGGTTAGTGAACTCCTTCTTTAAAAACTTAACCATAGTCTTTAAAAGATCTTTTTGGATCAATCACACACGATCAAAGTCTACGGGAAGCAAGTAGTCATGTGAATAGGAGGAATCTCACAGGAGTCTCAAGTCGTCACAACTTGCGATATATTGTAGGGTCCAACAGTAATACTCGACCCAATATTTTAGAGCACCAACCAATGAGGATAAACCATACCCTTGGTCGTATTACCCAACTACCTAGAAATATGTGTGTAGTAATCTCCCCGAGTGTTGTTCTTCGTGTATTGCAAAAACAAGACGGTCAAAATGATGCTTGATTTCATTTCCTATAAGGGTATCCCAATATACTCAAGGTACATGTGAGCTCAAATATGTAGTAGTGTTGTCTAATGCACAACCGTTCGAAAGGGACCTCCTGATATACTCAAAGGTACGTGGGAGAACCACACAGTCCCCAAATTTTATCACCGACAAATAACAACACATCCTACGTTTAAATACGTCGGGAAACGTCTCTACCTACCCACACAATGTCACTAAATTTTTTAATTAAGTTATGTTTTAAGGTTGTTGTTCACTTAAAATTTTTAATTAAGTTCCATGGATGCAACTCAATGATAATGTATGATACTTGACTCCAAGAAGATTTCAAAGAAGATATGAATGCAATGCAATCTTTTATTTTGATAAAAGCTATCTATAAAATGGAGAAAGAGATTTCAAGCAAAGAAACAATTACAAATGTCAAAGCAAGAAATGAAAATTACTCTTTGAATGCAAAATGTGCTTAATATATGAGTCAAAGAAATCACTCTTTGAATGAAAATTCATAAATGCAGACATAAACAAATCTCCCTAGTTCGGGAACCTGAAACTAGAACAAAACTATACAAAACACACCTGTTTCCTTAGATTCAAATGAAATTGAAAAAATGATAGAAAACTCGTACCTTTTTAACTGATGTTTGTCCTTATTGATTGTAGCTCTAAGATTGATCCAAGAATATTTCAAAGAAAATATGAATGCAATGTAATCTTTTCTTTCGATAAAAGCTATCTATAGAATGGAGCAAGAGATTTCAAGAAAATAAACAATTACAAATGTCAAAGAAAGAAATGAAAATTACTCTTTGAATGCAAAATGTGCTTAATATATGAGTCTAAGAAATTACTCTTTGAATGAAAATTCATAAATGCAGACATAAATAAACCTCCCTATTTCAGCAACCCGAAACTAGAACAAAACCAGACAGAACACACCCCTTTCCTTAGATTGAAATGAAATGAAATTGAAAAAATTCTAGAAAACGCATACCTTTTTAACTGACATTTGTCCTTATTGATTGTAGCTCTAAGCTTGATCCAATGCTTTCTAGAAATGAAGACCTAGAAAAAGGATCAAATAGAACTAGTGAAAGTAACAATCATACATATATTTCAATGAATCTATGTAAATAGACAAAGAGAAATACAAATAAAAACCATTGACAACCTTTATTAGGAAAGGAAAATGTATAATTGTATTAATAAATCAGGAAGCAATTTACAACCAAGCCTTGGCGTTGACAAACCCCTTCCAGCAGTTCAATGTTCCAACACCCAATTAGCCTCCATTAATTCCATAACCATCTCTTGAACACTTTAGCCCAAAATCTCTTAGGACCAAAATGAAGTTCACAAACTCTCAATTACAAACCAGGAGCTATTCTCAATTCACCATTATTTTATTACTCATCACT
>JZKD02S1674747.1:91976-103642 GCA_000966675.3 Picea glauca
CTGTAGATTTCCTTGCTCATCTGGGTTGCACTCACTATGTTTCACATATAAATTGTTTATATGTAACATCAATTTTTGAAATGTTTTCGTTAAACTTCAGAGACATTTAAACTAACGTGAATATATGAGGTATCATTAATTTGTTTTGTTCAACCTTAAGAGATAGGCCACTTGGACCCATTTCCACTAAGTCACCACTATCAAAGTTAGTATTGCAACCTAGTTAATATGTTATCCATCCAAAAATCCAAGGACATAAAGAAATCAAAATCCATAAAGCATGACAAGGTTCCAATGTATAGGATTTTGGATTAGCTTATTTACATAAATTTTGGATTAGGATTTTGAATTAGTTTAATTACATAAAATTTTGGATTAGGATTTTGAATTAATTTAATTACATAAAATTTTGGATTATCTTAATTAGTTATTCACATTGTTGAACGTTGTTAAAATATAAAAGACTAGCAAAGTTTGTGATGCAATTTAGACATGGTATCCCATATTACCAACTTACATGTGTAACACTAACATAAACTAAAAATCATAAACAATATCCATATTCATAGGATTTTGGATAAGCTTAATTACATAAAACATCCATATTCATTAAAAAAACGGATTTTGGATAAGCTTAATTACATAAAACATCCACATTCATTAAAAAGCATAGGATTTTGGATAAGCTTACTTACATAACATAGGATCTTGGATAAGCTTAATTACATATAACATCCACATTCATTCATAAAAATGCATAGGGTTTTGGATCAACTTACTTACATATTTTGGATTAGGATTTTGAACTAGTTTAATTACATAGAATTTTGGATTATCTTAATTCGTTATTATAATAGTTTGTTATCAATATTGTTGAATATCCACATTACATAAAATTTTAGTTTATCTTAATTAGTTATTATAATAGGAATTTTAGATTATCTTAATTAGTTATTATAATAGTCCCTGGATGGGGTGAAAGTTGGCCAGGGGGAGAAAGGTGGTGCGCATGCGATGAGGGAAGTTAATACCCCCAATCATCAACCATACAACCATTCCTCTTGATTGACGGGCTCTCACTTGGTAGTAATGGTAATGCTCCGCAACACCATCTAGACTTCAATGTCTACCCTCGCGATCCAACACTGGAGTAAAGGAGAAGGTATGAGACATCAAGTAGAAGTCACCTCTACTTTCATGTTGGTCCTTGCAGTCATTTATTTGGCCTTTATGAAGGTATGCGCTCTCGAGCACTCTTCCATTCTTCATATTCCACCATCTCCCATTAATTCCTTGAGCACTCTGTCGTCCTGGCTCTCCCAGACTTCGAGTTGTGAAAAATCTGTCATCTCATCTCTCTCAAGGCTCTCCATCACTCTGTTGGCCTCCCTCCCCAGTATTCACTCCACTAGTGCAGTACCTTTAGCCGATCTTTTTTCCATTATGCCCAGAGAATGCGACAAACCCAAAAGAGGGCCTCATTATTACAATTTTCTTGCTCGGCATAATCACCCTGATCCCTCATAGTCTTCGACTCCAACCACTAGCACTGGCCAACACCATGCTTGACCCAAGAAGCTGCCCAATGGAGGAAGAAATCTCTCCCCTTGGGTTGTAGCCTTAAGAAGACATGCCAAGGCCGGATATCAACACCAATCCCCAAGCAAGGCCTTTGGAACATGGTGGATGTTTGGTTGAAGAATAAATCCCTCCCAGTTGGTTGACAGATTGGATTGCTCAAAATGCCACCTCCAGAATGGCCTTGGATGAAATTCTTCAAACGAACTTGGACGAAATTTCTCCAACAACCTTGGATGAAGATACAGCTCAGCGCACCGGTGGAAAAATTGAGCAACCTCAGCTCAATCAACATTTCCTTTTGGATGACCACCTCCAACCGATCTTTGATATGAGGCGGAACCTGGAAGAGCAACTGCATAATCAACACACCCTCAATCGATGCATGGGCCTCATGTTCGACTCTTTGGTAGGTACTCCGGAGAAAATATGTTGCCCAACCTGTGGACAAAGATTTGTCTTCACTTACAGCTCTGATGGACGCTTAGATTCACCACTTCTCTAGCCTCTTTTATTTTTGTATATCAAGAACCAGTTTCAAACTTTTGTTAGTTTTGTATGTCTCTGGTGTATGGTTGCCATGTCCTGTTGGCTAGTATGAGTTACAGTCTTGGATGCATGATACTAGGCACGTCACACTTTTGATGCATGATACTAGACATGTAATATTTTTTAAACATGACACTTGTCATGTCATACTTCATAGTTCTTCTAAGTTATATGCAAGCCACATGTTCCGGTTTCCCTATTATGGCGGAAGAGGTGGCGAAACATGATCTTTGTATTGATTCGAAGTTTTTGAGGTAATATATACAGTTTCTCTTTTATTTACGAAAAACAAAATTAGTTATTATAATAGTTGTTATAAATATTGTTGGACATCCACATTGTTGAACGTTTACATTATTAAAAAATATATATATAATTTTGTATTTTATTAAAAATATATAAAATTTTGGGTTAATATTGTTGGACATTCACGTTGTTTAAAAAATACATAAACTTTTGGGTTACCAAATTGTTAAAAAAACACATGAAATTTTTGGGATAACATTTTTGGGTTAACTTGTTGTCAATATTGTTTGGGTTGGGTTACCACATTGTTAAAAAACACATAAAAATTTTGGGATGAAAATTTTGGGTTAACTTGTTTTTGTCAATATTGTTGGACATCCACATTGTTAAAAATACATAAAATTTTGGATTAGCTAAAAAAACCATAAAATTTTGGGTTAACTAGTTGTTAGATTAACTCAATTAGTTGAACTAAAATTTTGGATTAATAAATTGTTGTTGGATTAACTAATTGTTGTTGTTAGATTAGCTTAATTTCTTGTTGTCAATGTTGTTGGACATCCAACATTAATATAAAAATACGTAAAAATTATATCTTAACTAGTTGGACATTTTTGACTAATTGAAAAATAATAACTTAACTTGACTAATTAAACATTTGATTTGACTAATTGAACATTTGCTTAATGCTTAATTTGAATCCCCTTAATTAGATTTTCTTTATGCCTAGTTTGAATTGAACATTTGTTGAATGCTTAGTTTGAATTTGAATGTTTGAATCCCCTTGATGAAATAGAATCCCATGCTTAGTTTAAATTTGAATGTTTGAATCAATGAGGTAGAATCCCATGCTTAGTTTAAATTTGAATGTTTGAATCAATGAAGTAGAATCCCATGTTTAGTTTGAATCCCTTAATGAAGTAGTATGAATCCCCTTAATGGAGTAGAATCCCAAAGTAGTTGTTGGACATTTTTTACTAAACATTTTTAGTTTCAATCAAAATCCCAAGTTGAGTTTGAATGTTTGAATCCCCTTAATGAAGTAGAATCCCAAAGTAGTTGTTGGACATTTTTTACTAAACATTTGTTTAATGCTTAGTTTGAATTAGAATCCCAAGTTAAGTTTGAATGTTTGAATCCCCTTAATGAAGTAGAATCCCAAATTTGTTGTTGGACATACCCTTAATGAAGTAGAATCCCAAAGAATCCCATGCTTAGTTTGAATGTTTGAATCCCCTTAATGAAGTAGAATCCCAAAGTTGTTGTTGGAAATTTTTTACTAGTTGAACATGTGCTTAATGTTTAGTTTGAATCTCCTTAGTTGAAAATTTTCTCTATGCTTAGTTTGAGTCCTCTTAGTTGAAAATTAGCTTAATGCTTGGACAAATTGAATTTTGAGTCCCCTTTGTTGAACATTAGCTTAATGCTTGGACAAATTAAACAGTTGCCTTATGCTTAGTTTGAGTACCCTTATTTGAAGGGTAGCTTAATGCTTGGGCATTTGGGTCCCCTTAGTTTAACATTGGCTTAATACTTGAAGTAGGGAAACTCAATGTTGTTGTTGAACATTTTCTTAATGCTTATTTTGAATGTCTTTAGTTGAACATGAGCTTAATGCTTGAAGTAGAAACACAATTGGTTTTTTCTATTAGTCCCCTACCCTCACCCTCATACTTAGTTGAACATAAGCTTAATGCTTGAAGTAGAAACACAATTGGTTTTTTCTATTATTCCCCTAACCCCCACCCTCACCCTCATATATGAGGGTGGGAATGGGGGAATAATAGAGAAAACTTATTAGGGTTGGGGGAATAATACCGACATATATGAGGGTGGGGTGGGAAAATAATAGAGAAAACTTATTCACCCTCATATATGAGGGTGGGGGTGGTGGAAATAATAGAGAAAAAATATTAGGGGTGGGAGAATAATACCCGCATATATGAGGGTGGAGTGGGGAAATAATAGAGAAAACTTATTAAGTTTTCTATATCATTTCCCCACCCTCACCCTCACTAGTGGAGGTGGGGAAATAATAGAGAAAAATCATTAAGTTTTCTATATTATTTCCCCACCCTCACCCTCACTAATAGAGAAAATTTCAATAATAGAGAAAACTATATTATTCCCCTTTCTCTACTATTCCCCCACCCTCACATATAAGGGTAGGGGTAGGGAACAATTTTTTATTAGTTGAACATTTGCTCTTCAATCCCTATGTTGTTGTTGGACATTCATTGGACATTAATTTTTTATTAGTTGAACATTTGCTTAATGCTTAGTTTGAATCCCCTCTT
This sequence comes from Picea glauca, assembly GCA_000966675.3. Lineage (NCBI taxonomy): Eukaryota > Viridiplantae > Streptophyta > Pinopsida > Pinales > Pinaceae > Picea > Picea glauca. The sequence continues at coordinate 96,647 of JZKD02S1674747.1, forward strand.
CTTGTTGGACATTCATTGGACATTCATTTTTTATTAGTTGAACATTTTCTTAATGCTTGTTAGTTTGAATCCCCTTAATGCGTTGGACATTCATTGAATATTCATTTTTTATTAGTTGAACATTTGCTTAATGCTTAGTTTGAATCCCCTTAATGAAGTAGACTAGTTTATGTCAACAAAAGATTAACTAAATTAATTAAAGATTCCATCCTTGAATCACCTTTACTTTCTTAATGATTAATTTGAATCCCCTTAATGAAGTAGACTAGTTTATGCCAACAAAAGATTAACTAAATTAATTAAAGATTCCATCCCTGAATCCCCTTTTAGTTGAACATTTTCTTAATGCTTAGGTCAAAGACTAGTTTATGTCAACAAAAGATTAACCAAACCAAATTAATTAAAGATTTCATCCCTAACAATAAATTAACCAAATTAATTAAATCCTCTAATTAGTTAAAGATTGAATCCCCTAATTAGTTAAAGATTCCATCCCCGAATCCCTATTAGTTGAACATTTGCTTAATGCTCAGGTTGAATCCCCTTAATGAAGTAGACTAGACTAGTTTATATCAACAATATCTTTGAATCCCCTTTTAGTTGAACATTTGCTTAATGTTCAGGTCGAATCCCCTTAATGAAGTAGACTAGAATAGTTTATATCAACAATAGTTTAATTAAACAAATTAACTAAATTAATTAAAGATTCCATCCCTAAAATCCCCTATGTCGTAACTAAATTAATTAAAGATTTTTCATCCCTAGAATCCCCTTAATGAAAGTAGACTAGACTAGTTTATGTCAACAACATACTAATTGGGGTGATGGAGGAGAGGCGATTTTTTTGAATTAGTGTTTTGGTGGGTTTCCTTTTTTAGCAGTAGGCCGAATATTGGTTAGCAGCTATCCATGGTCGTTTACTATTTTTAGAAATTGGTTATTTTGGTTTAGGATTCCTTCTCTAAATTTGGTCACTGGGGTAGCTCTGATATATGTTTTGGTTGGATAATGTTTTTAGTTTTAGTAATATTGGTGGGAAAACTGGAAGGTTATGCAAGAATTGAGGGTTTTGTCTTATCTACTTATGCCTAGGATGGTTTAATTGATCCTTCTTTGTTAGAATCCCATTAATAGTGGACTTCTTGGTGGCACTATTCATTACTATAGTCATATTTTTTCTAAACTCGAGGGAGGCATGGGATCCTGACCCCACAGTGGGTGATCAGACTGGTGTACAGTGCTGATAGGGGTTTGCTTAAGGTGGCAAGTAAAGAAATATGGCTAATGAGGCCAACGGGGTCCTGGGCACGTCGGACGAGGAGGATTGGGATAGAGAAGGTCTCTTCAAGACAATGGATGAACAGTGCAATTTAAAGAACAGAGGCTATCATTTATCAGAGCCTTTAATACCGTCCTTAAAGACCATACCTGACCTTACTCCACAGTTATTACCTAAGATTCACTCTTCTTTCGCTGGCAATAGTCGGGTTCCGGAGTTGAAATCTACAATGACTGATGAAAATCATGAACAGACTCAGAGGCAAGGTCAAGGTGGGTATGACAGTAGTTTCACAAAGCATGTCTTGGGATTCAGTACAGTGAACACTCAGACGTTACTCGAAAACCTTGTGACTAACGCTTAGGGGGGTTTTTCGTCTGTAGCCGATTCAAAGACTAGGAAATCTGCAAGGGACTGGAAGCCAAAGTGGGTGTGGCGATGACTAGTTATTGGGATGGATGTGGGGTTGGAAAGAATGTGCCATCTATCCTTATGTGCACTCGTAGGTAGGTTTGCATACAAGGAAAAATGCAACCTTCCCTTCACTGAATGGATGAAGGAGGTATGGTCGCCTATCATTGGGTATTCGTCGGAATACTTGACTCTACCTGTAGGGTGGTTCGGGTTGATTTTTAAGAATCTAGAGGACATTGAGCTCATTCTAAATTGTTTCTGGGATTATGAAGGAGGCAAAATCATGCTTAAGCGATGGAGAACTCACTTTGATCCTGCTATAGATTTTTTTAGCTTCAATCACGTTTGGGTATTTCTTCCAGGTTTACCATTAAACCTATGGAACAAAAACGCTTTATTGGCGATTGGGAATTCGTTGGGATGCTTCCTGAAGGTAAATGAAGCAAGTCTGTGTTTGTCTGATAAACACATGTCGAGGGTGTTGGTCAAGTTGGATACTCAGTCTGGTCTAATGGATTCTATAGAAGTGGAATGGCGCGACCAAGTTACTATTCAGTGCATAGACTATCAAGGTATTTTGTTCTGCTTCTCTTCATGCAGAAGGATGAGACACTTATGCAAAGACTGTCACAATAGTATCAGGGATTCAGTGGTTGAGGACATTTTGGAGGAATCCACCAAGGATCTTTACATGAGTGAAGTAGAACCTGATATGCTAGATATGGGCTGGTGTGGGGTTGCGAGTGATGAAGATGTTATGGAAGCTGTTTCTGACACATTCTTAGGTAAGCTGAAATCCTTTTGCCAAACCTTATTTTTTAAGTTATCCTATTGAGAAAGAGATTTCTTGGGTAATGTTGTATCCACAACAAAATCTTCATCTATGTTTATTGCTAGTCAAGAGGTGGACTCTACAATCAGTTGTGACCATCCTTGTGTTTTTGAAAAGTCCTATTTGACCACTCTTGTTAGTGTCCCTCCTCTAGTCAACTCGATTGTTACCTTAACTACTATTGCTTTGGTCGCCACCCCATTGGAAAAAGTACTACATGCTACTCCGACTACTAATCACCATGTAATGGAGCCAGTTTTGGATCCTATGAATGATTCACAATTCCATCCACTTAGGGAAACCACAAGTCTTGTTCCTTTACAAACCTTCTGGGGGTTGGTACCCGTTGAGAGCTCATGTTGTGATAAAGAAAAGGAACATTGTAATAAGAAAGAAGACCAGGGGAAAGCACATGCTTGGTCGAGGGGCTTAGGATATGAAACATCTCCCATAAAAACAAGGAGTGCATGCAAGAAGCTAGGGAATCAACCCTCATCGAATGATCGAACTATGTCTACAAATATGGAATTAGGGGCGCTTAGAGGCATGAAAGCCTTGGCAAGGGCGAAATCATGATCCTCCTCTCCCTAAACATTAGAGGGGTGGGAGGACCCCTTAAGTTTCCCTCCATGTGCAGAATGATTGATACTACAAAACCCGATCTCATTTTCCTACAAGAAACCTTAGTTGATGAGGAAAAGGCCCAGAAGTTTATGTTATATTTATGCCCTAATTGGATGTATAGTGCAGTTAGTTCAATTGGAAAGTTGGGAGGACTATTGGTGGCTTGGAATCCTAACATAGTAGAGCTACAACCTTATCTATGTGCAGGTGGCATATTACTGACAGGTCTGCATATACCAGGCATAAAAAAGATCTGCTTGTTAAATGTCTATGTCTTGTGTATAAACCGTAGACAGTTCTGGGAACTGGTGGAAGAAAAAGGTTTAATTGATCAAAGAAATTTTATTCTTGCGGGTGACTTAAATTTCTCTACCATCATAGAGGAAGTGTGGGGGGTGTCGGATTTAATAGATCCATTGGCGACATTCTTCAAAGATCTTTTCTCTAAACATAATTTAGTGGATGTGATGCCCGCAGAGTTGATGCCAACCTAGTGAAATGGGAAAAGTGGAGCCACTGAGATACAAAAAATATTAGATAGGGTTTACACATCAGAGGAGATTCTTTTGGATTCGGCTTGCTACAGATATTGGGTGGATCTTCCGTATATCTATGATCATGCTCCAGTGATCTTACAATTAGATTATGGTGTCAATCTGATGGCTTACCCATTCAAATTTAATCCGATATTGATAAAAGAAGAGTCCTTTGCTAATATTGTTCGAGAGGTTTGGCGTTCATAGCAGGAGCAAGGGGTGGAAGGAGCTCAATCTAGACTGGCAAAGAAGTTATGTAATTTAAAGCTCAGGGTAAATAATTGGATAGTGGGAAAGAAAAAAACAGATCTAATTACTTTAGAAAAAATTGAAGGGGAGATTGCATCTCTTACAAAACAAAGTATTGAGATACATCATAGTGATATTCCAAATGACCGTTTGAAAACTCTTGAAGAAAATAGGAACAAGTTACTGTTGGCTGAGGAGGAACTCTGGTGGCAAAAGAGAAGGGCAACATGGATACAGTTAGGGGACAAGAATACAAAATACTTTCACTAGTTTTCCAGCTTCAAGTGGAACAAAAAGAACTTATGGGAGGTAAAAGATGAAAGTGACAATATTCATATTGGACAAGAGGCTATCAAGAAAGAAGTAGTTAGATATTTTGTCTCTTTTTTATAAAGAATCTTCACAAAATATGATTGTGGAACAGATTGCATCCGTTCGTCAGTATCCAAGTTTAGTTATGGACGAGGAATTGATTTAGTTAGAGAAACTGTGTACAAAGAAGGAAGTGCTTGAGGTCCTAAGGGGATTTACAAAAGATAAGAGCCCCGATCCAGGTGGATGGATAGTGGAGTTCTTTTTTTCTTCGATTTGGTTGCAGGTGATATTTTGGAGGCTGTAGAGGAATACAGATTATCCGGTGTGGTGAACAGTTCCCTAAACTCAACGTTTATAGCACTTATCCCCAAGGTTAGTGGACCGACATCCTTTGGGGATTTCAGGCTGATTGCTTTGTGTAACCTTTGTTACAAAATTATTTCTAAGATCATTGCAAAACGAATTAGACCAATCTTATCAAGGACACTATCAGAGGAACAATTTGGTTTTCTAAAAGGTAGACAAATCATTGATGCCATCGGTACAGCACAGGAATGCATTCACAACATAAAAGAAAAAAATCTACAGGCTCTTATACTAAATATTGTTTTGAAAAAATCCTACGATTGTATCAGTTGGGACTTCCTGCGACTGGTTCTATTACAGTGTGGTTTTGGCATGCAGACAACCAAGTGGATTATGGGATGCATATCTTCTGTGACTTACACAATTATAATAAATGGAGAACCAACAAAAAAATTTAAAAGTGGTAGGGGACTCAACTAGGGGTGTCTGTTATCTCCATTGCTCTTTATTCTAGTTCTAGAAAGTTTGAGTCTAGCATTAAAAAAGGACAAGAGGATGGATTAGTGTTGGGAATCAAGGTATCTAGGATAATTCGGATTATCCATATACTATTCACAGATGATATTCTGATTATGTCCAAAGCATCAATCTCTGTCTAGTTAGAGATACATAAGATATTGACCGGTTTTTGCAACTCAACCGGGCTAATGATTAATGCACAAAATCCTCCTTTTATCAATTTGGTGCCCAACAAGCCGTTTTGGATACATTAAAAACTACCTTTTATTATAAATTCAATGATCTATCTGATAGATTTAATTACCTTGGGTATTTTTTAAAAGTTGGCAGGTACAAAGAAGAGGAGTGGGATTGGCTTATAGAAAAATATGAAAGACATATCAGCCATTGGTGCAATAGATCGCTGAATTTGGGTGGGCGCTTAGTAATAATAAAGGCGGTCTTGGAAAGTCAGTGAGTATACTGGTTGGCTTTGGAAAATATCCCCTCATCAGTTATAACTAAAATTCATCAAATTGTTTTCAACTTTATTTGGAATGGGAAAAGAAAAAAGAAGGGTATTCATTTATGTAGCTGGCAGATTATCGCTCATCCGAAGAAGCATGGGGGTTGGGGGTTGAGGAACTTGGATATTTTTAGTAAAGATATGGCGGTAAACACCCTTTGGAGGGCCTTGATGCTAGATGAAGTATGGCACTGTGTTCTAAAATCAAAGTATTTCCCCTCTGTCTCTGTGGCATGCTGGCTTCGTATGGTTCCGTTGGAGGGAAAAAAAGGCTCACAGACTTGGATATATCTCCAAAAATCATTACATATTATATTGCATTGGATGGCATGGATTCTAGGCTCGAGGGAATTGATAATTATTCACAAAGATAATATATTGGGGATGGGAGAAGAGGCTCTGTTGTTTGAAGAATTGATAACAATTTTAAACCAACAAGGCATGCACTTTTTATATCAGGTGATCATATATCCTCGTTCGGGCTTGATTGGTACCAACTTTATTGCAATCACTGAGTTGGGTATTGAGTGTTGGAAGATTGGTTGTTGTCATTGATGTCAACCCTAGTCATGGGTTTTGGACTGCAAGATTGATGAAGGTATTTGGACATGAAGGAAAATGAACATACATATACAACACCCATGGATGGATAGTATACATCATGTTGTTTTCGGTGGTATGTGGCACATCACATGGATCCTCATCGTTGAGGAGAAATGAATTTTTGAATATGACAAAGTGAATTGAAGAAGGAAGTACATGTAGGCCCTGAAGATAATCAAAGAAATGAATTACAAAATAAGAAAGTGTTAGGTCGGCCCTAATGTTAAAAGGAAGTGACATAAATGGTATAAATAAACATCATTATACATTCTTTTTGATAGAAGTCGAATTTTAGAGGTAATAAGAAGAAAATAAGGCCGGATTTCAAGGGAGAATGAAGTCTTTTGGTGATGTGTTCTAAGGTATGTTATTTTCAGGTCATCTTACCATTTTTTCTATAAATTTTTTTCTAGAATGATTCAGATGGTGAAATCGCTATGGTATTGAGAAGACATATAAAGGTACCTCTGGTAAAAATTTCATCTCTTGATTCAATATAATTATGGAGATACACTCTGTCGAAGATAGGGTTTGTGACCAGTCCTGGAGCTTGTCAATAAACATGTGTTCTAGGTAAAATAGTCATAACTTCTTCATCGAGAATCCAAATGAAGTGGGACAAATTTCATTGGAAAGAGTACAGACTTTAGTTTCTTGTGTATGATTTTCAGAATTGGATGTTAATTATTGAGAGCGGGAAATTTTGTGCAAGTTCACTCTCCTGAATAGACCAGAATTGAATAAAGTCTACCATTCTTTCTATAACCTCTTTTTGGGGAGGATTCAAGGAGTGAAAATTGGAGGAGTTTTAGAG
>JZKD02S1674747.1:132511-148126 GCA_000966675.3 Picea glauca
ATATATATATATATATGTTGATAATATATTTATAATATAAAAATTATATATTATATATTATATATATAATTTATATATTATAAATATATGAATTAAAAAATAAATAAAAGACAAAACCTAAAACATTTTAACAAAAACAAATCCCATATGTTGATGCATATCCCCGCTGCCATGCCCATATGTTGATTCATACCCCCGCATCCCTACACAACGGCCATATGTTGATGCATATCCCTGCGCCCATATGTTGATCCATATCCCCGCAACAATACAGAGGACTGGTCATACCCCTGTGAAAACATACCGACCATAGATGGAGAAAGAAGCCGTAGAGATTAGAGGATAAAGACTAAGGTGTGGACAAACCAAGAGAAAGAGGGTGAGAACAGAGGAGAAAGAGGGCGCGGAAAGAGGAGAAAGAGGCTGAGCACCTTAGCCCTAACAATGACAAAAGGAAAGGTATATTTCCATGACCGGAAATGCCTCGCTCTTTTTTCAGATTTACTCACATTTTTCTTGTGACCCTTCTAGGATAAGTTGAATGTCCCTTGAAAGGCACAATCTATGATCTCGATAAATAGATATGCAAATCCTTATTTTCCCAATTAATTCTTCTTTGAGAAATGATACTTATGCTAGCTCTGATTTTCTTCTCGATTTTTGCTAAGAAAATTTGAATTCACTAAATGGTTATAGTCCTTGTGATAGTTCTATCTTTAATAGACTTCAAAGGAGCATATTTCTAGAGGGATAATTATAGGATTTTTTTTCATATAAATACATGTTTTCTTGGATGTCAGAGTTGAATGCAAATAGTAGTGTATCAACGATATAGCTCTTGAAATCTCATTTGTCTAAAATATTCTTCATGAGTGATCATGAATGGAGCAAAGCATTGTAGTTGATTTCAACTCAATATATATACTGTCCATAAATAAGTTTTGCAAGGCAATCTTAATAGGAAAACTTGTCTGGTCAATGGAGCATAATTCATCTTAATGCTGAGAGGCATTTAAACAGGAAAAGGCATTGGTGAGAACAATGTATAGTTGATAATTTTGTAGTAACTTCATGCACTTTTGTACCTTGCTTGGGTATGCCAATTAAGAAAAGTAGGCACTATTTTAATAGTCTTGGCCTTTGGTACCTGGAATCAACATCAAGTACAACTCATTTAACCATATTTGGCGGTAGGTTAACGGTCATAATGATTTGTCTAATGCAAGGTAGATTACATTTTCAATAAGTATGTGTGCGCTATAATAGAGATACACCACTCACATCTACCAATAGAGTTCAATGGATAGCATATACAAAACATCATATACAACAACACAAAAAAACAACAGATGTGTATTATTGCTATATAAGGATAAAGTACAAAGTACAAAGCCTTACTTCCCTTAGCCTTGCTAAATGACTTCTCAAAGGAATGATAAAAAAAAGAACAATCTTCCTTGCTACTTAAATATTTCAATCTTAAACTCCTAAGATTTATCTATTTCTACTTCTAAACCAATGATTTAGTGTTCATGTTTTCTATTTATACAAGATAATGTCTGTAAGTTATTAGTAAGCACCATTTCAATATTAGATAGGTTTGTTTTGGCCTGTCCTTTTTTGTCTTCCAATCAATGTCCAATGATCAATGGTTGATGTTGGTCAATGTTGTTGGTCACTCAATTAGTTGATATTGGATGGATTGACCATCCATCATCTTGTTTGTCAAATATTGAAACTCTTTTTGAGTTAGTCTTTTGTAAACCATTTGCTAGCTTGAAGAAATTGTCCTTGGATTTCTAGTTGGCATGGTTTAATCTTTTTATTCCTCCTCAACCAAAATAATATTATACCTTTCGAATGGTTTGCCTATCTTTGGAATCATGTCTAATGTGTTTGGTGAGATGAGTTGACTATCCTCTTCATCTAGTACTAATGGTTTGGACTGGGAAACAAAACAAGAAAAATCCACTAAACTTGAAACATGGGCTAGAGGGTTTCAAGATAAGAAACGAGGCCCCACATATAAGAAATCCATTTCATTCAAGATCCCAAAAATACAATGCATGATATAAATGAAATCAGATACACAATTTCATATCATAATGGATCATAACATCAACTCACATCATAACTCAACTCCATCAAACTATAACAACTCACATTTACATCAGAACAATATATATATTTACTTTCTACTATCTAGAACTCTGGAGATATGATAATGTGCAAATTTTATTGTGCATTGAGAATTTCAAATTTACATGGTCATAGTGTCATGTGCTAACATAAAATTAGATGATAGATCTAGTGAATTCTAGACATTGGGAACATCATGGTAGAGTTTATACTGGCAATCAAATTCATTTTGATCCATGCCATATTGCTTCTTTTGTTGTTGAGTGTTCATTCATCCAAAGCCTCTAGGTTGAAATTGATCACAATGGGTGAGATATGTTGATATTATGGTATTTGCGGGAGGTATTTACCTCTACGTGTAAACCTGGCGAGAATAGAATATTGTCTATGGTAAAACGTGCACATCCATTCAGATTCTAACATCCATGATGATTGTGCTATTTGTAAGCACCAAGAGAGGTGACAAAGCTAGTCTCCTTGCCTTCCCTAGGTATTGGCACATGTAATAGGGGAAAATGATAACCCTCCCATAATTAAACTTGAAAAATTATATGGATTCTATGAATTATCTTGAATTTTGAAGATGATTCTTAATGTGGTCCAACTAATGGAATTTACATTTGACATGAATCACTTCCTATATTGTATTGGAATTGTGTACATGCCCCTAGATTTATACTTACATTGAGTCACTTGTACCTTACTTTAGATGATGTACTTGGCATGTATATGACTTGGATTGAGCCACATCCATATATGTACATCCATAGTTGTTAGTTTTCACTCAACCAAATTGCAGAGGGTGTAGTTGTACTTCCTCCTAGTCACCAAACTTATTGTTGCCCCACAATAGTACTAATGTGAAGTGTGGAGGGCATGCCTCTTTGCTTTCAAACCCCATAGTCTATACCTTTGCATACACATTGGTATATAGTTCCACATCAACACTCAACTTCACTTTCCTTTGCACTTAACATAGCCCCTTACTTTTTATGTGATTTATGCTATGTGCATCAACCTTCCCCATAGCCTTTACATCATGTCACCCTTTTTCCTTATCCTTTTGTTTGTAGATGCAAAGTGCAAAGTGCAAAGTGAAAATATATGAACTTCCTCTCAATACATTCTTATCTTTGCATGCATAAAACTTTCTAAGGAAAAATAATAGGATTTTGGCCAAACTTGCAAAGGAGGTTTTGTTGAAGGCCTTAAACCCTATAAAACTGTATCTTAGAGCACTAAAATTGAACACAAATAAAAAAAAACCATTAAAGAGAACCTTATTTATTATTGGTCCATTTAGGATTGAACCACACATCCCCATTGGTAGTCTTTTGGTCTATAATCTTCATCCCCATCTAGTTCTTCCACCTCTTCAAGCAATGGGAGTTGGATGATGCATAATGTAGGAATGGACGAAGTTGCGTGAAAATGTGGGATGTATGTTGCATGGATGTTGTATCAACAAGGTGAAGCCTCCATGATCCTTATGAGTATTCAAGATGTGTATGGTGGTCTCTATAATCATAAAAGTTTACTATGTTAGAAATGATGCCATTTGATTCAATGTTGTATAGGTGTACTAAGTGAACTATGACATTTGTATGATATTTTTAAAATTTGGTTCATTTTGCAGTACTGCACACACAATAATCTATCAATAAATTATTTCTTTTCTTAAAACCTCTTGCTCCTTCCCATAGCTAGTTTTCATCGAAGTTGAATTTCATTTTCCTCTTGCATGGTTTAAAGAGTCGAGCCAAAACACCATCAGTTTCAAGACCACTCCTTTGAGTAACAACAATCTAAAATCAAGCACTAATTAAAATTTATCTAGAAGCTTTTCTAGGGCTCTTCAAACCCATCTTAGCTTAGGTGTAGAGCTTTGGAATAGGATTGTGAGAATAACTTTCCAAATATGCTAAACAAACATAAAATCTTGAGTTAGGGAGTAGAATCTAGTTGCTATATCACTGACTTTGGGAAGCCCTTCTAACACAAGGGTCAATCACAAGGTTACATTGGGGCCCTCAGAGTAATAAACCCTGCTTTGTTGGTCTTGGTGTCGACTGTTGAATTTCCCCCCTCTGATTTGGTATAGTAGTTGGTACCATAGAGGCCATAATATTTTAGACTTCCTACACAAGGTGACAACACAAGAAAGGTGGTGTTGTACCTGGTATCGACGTTGGCTAGACTCACTTAGACTCCTTAGAGGGTTTCCCACTGCTCAGTGAAGTAAATTGCACCAGGGCGTTAGTTCGTTAAGCAGGTTGTCAATGTAACTTTCCCATCCGCTGAAACTCAACCCCTTCACGCATCGATTCTGCGATGTTGGATTCCATCACCAACTAGCGCTTCTTTGTGAGAAGGTTTGTTTGCATGCTTGACTCCTAGATTAATTAGCGTCTGTTGTTTTTTCTCCTTAGTTGGCCTTAGGATTGAGTTTGTGTCTAATGGAATCAGTTTTGGGTTAATTCCTCATTTGATCAATACAAAATATGGATACAATTAAAATAAAAGGTAATAAAGAGGTAACAAATAGCTCATACCTAACTTACGTCTTATAATTCTCCAACATTGTTCTGTACACTTAGTGCAACAAACACCAAATGGAATGGTTTACACAAGGTCAATAGAGAATGTTATTGGAAAATTTAAAATATTATCATAAACCCACATCTCACATATTTGTACATGCACCATAGATTCACAATCTTTCATGAAGAGGTCTGGGAGAAATGCCTCCATGCAAAACTGTCCACATCAGAATTGTCCACTACTTCCGAGGGCTTGGCACCTGGGAGTGAGGGGTGATCTAGATGAAATCCCATCCCAGGAATACATTGAAATCAATGGTTCCTCAATCCGAGTCTCGTTTTTTGTTTTAATCCCAATTGTAAGTCGCATCCCAAACCATTTCGGGGACTCTTGGCAATTCCTCCCCGGGGCATAAAATCCTAACGGAGAAACATTTTTGAGCTCCATGAGATTCTGCATGCTTTTTTAGGCATGGACTAGGTGACCACATTTTCCATCCGCTCCCGAGGCATGGTTTTGTAAATTGGACCCCTAAATCCAAATGTTGCATTGCTTCTTACTGAGCAAAGTAGTAGTTATCGAAATCGATGAAAAAAACAACTTTCGAGGGGTTGGAACTGGGAGTGAGGGGTGCTCTAGCTGAAATCCTATGCTAGGAATCCAACACAGATGATGGTTCCTCAATATGAGACTCGGTTTTCATTTTATGCCCAGTTGCAAGTCGCATCCCAAACCATTTCGGGGACTCTTGGCCAATTCCCACTCAGGGCATAAAAGACTAACAAAGCAACATTTTTGAGTTTTGTGAGATGTTGCAAGATTTTTTAGGCATGGACTAGGTGACCAAATTATCCATCCACTCCTGAGGCATGGTTTTGTAAATTGGACCCTTAATCCAAATGTTGCATTGCTTCAAACGGAGCAAAACACTAGTTCTCGAAATCAATGATTAAAGCAACTTCTGATGCATGGCACATGTGAGTGAGGGGTTCTCTAGATGAAATCCTATCCCAAGAATCCATCGGAGTCAACGTTTCCTCAATCCGAGTCTCGATATTCATTATATTCCCAGTTGCAAGTCACATCCCAAACCATTTCGAGGGCTCTTGGCCAATTTCTCCTGAGGGAATAAAAACCTAACGGAGCAGAATTTTTGAGTTCCATGAGATGCTGCAAGGTTTTTTAGGCATGGACTAGGTGACTATATATTTTCATCCTCTCCCAAGGCACAATTTCATAAATTGGACCCCTTAATCCAACAATGTTTTATTGCTTCAAATTGAGCAAAACACTAGTTCTCAAAGTCAATGAGTAAAACAACTTCCGAGTCATGAAACTTGGGAGTGAGGGGTGCTCTACCTGAAATACTATCCCATGAATCTATCAGAGTCGACGGTTTCTCAATCCAAGTCTCGGTTTTTGTTTTATGCCCAGTTGCAAGTTGCATCCCAAACCATTTCGGGGACTCTTGGAAATTCCTCCTCGGGGCATAAAAGCCTAAAAAAGTAGAATTTTTGAGCTCCATGAGATTCTGCATGCTTGTTTAGGCATGGAATAGGTGACCACATTGTCCATCCTCTCCTGAGGCATGGTTTTGTAAATTGGACCCCTAAATCCAAATGTTGCATTGCTTCTTACTGAGCATAGCACTAGTTATTGAAATCGATGAAAAAAAAAATTCGAGGGGTTGGAACTGGGAGTGAGGGGTGCTTTAGATAAAATTCTATGCCAGGAATCCAACAGAGATGAAGGTTCCTCAATCCAAGACTTGGTTTTCGTTTTATGCCCAGTTGCAAGTCGCATCCCAAACCATTTCGGGGACTCTTGGCCAATTACCGCTCAGGGCATAAAAGACTAACATAGAAACATTTTTGAGTTCCGTGAGATGATGCAATATTGTTTAGGCATGGAATAGGTGACCAAATTATCCATCTTCTCTTGAGGCATGGTTTCGTAAATTGGACCCTTAATCCAAATGTTACATTGCTTCAAACTGAGCAAAACACTACTTCTCGAAATCAATGATTAAAGCAAATTCCAAGGAATGGAACCCATGATTGAGGGGTTCTCTAAAGGAAATCATATCCCAGGAATCCATCAGAGTCGACGGTTCCTCAATCCGAGTCTTGATATTAGTTATATGCCTAGTTGCAAGTCACATCCCAAACCATTTCAGGGACTCTTGGCCAATTGCTCCTAAGGGCATAAAAACCTAACAGAGAAACATTTTTGAGTTCTGTGAGATGCTGCAATATTGTTTAGGCATGGATTAGGTGACTATATTTTCCATCCACTCTCGAGTCATGGTTTCGTAAATTGGACCCCTTAATCCAACAATGTTTTTTTTCTTCAATCTGAGAAAAACACTAGTTCTCGAAATCAATGAGTAAAGAAACTTCCGAGCCATGGCACCCACGAGTGAGGGGTGTTCTAGTTGAAATCCTATACTAGGAATCCATCGTAGTCGACGGTTCCTCAATCCGAGTCTCAGTTTTCATTTTATGCCCAGTTGCAAGTCGCATCCCAAACCATTTCGGGGACTCTTGGCAATTCCTCCTCGGGGCATAAAAGCCTAACAGAGAAACATTTTTGAGCTCCATGAGATTCTTCATGCTTTTTTAGGCATGGACTAGGTGACCACATTGTCCATCTGCTCTCGAGGTATGATTTTGTAAATTGGACCCCTAAATCCAAATGTTGCATTGCTTCTTATTGAGCAAAGCACTAGTTATCGAAATCGATGAAAAAAAAACTTCCGAGGGGTTGGAACCGGGAGTGAGGGGTACTCGAGCTAAAATCCTATGCTAGGAATCCAACAAAGACAACGATTCCTCAATCCGAGACTCGGTTTTTTTTTTTCCCAGTTGCAAGTCGCATCCCAAACCATTTCAGAGACTCTTGGCCAATTCCTGCTTAGGGTATAAAAGACTAACAGAGCAACATTTTTGAGTTCTGTGAGATGATGCAAGCTTGTTTAGTCATGGACTAGGTGACCAAATTATCCATCCACTCCCAAGGCATGGTTTCTTAAATTGGACCCTTAATCCAAATGTTCCATTGCTTCAAACTGAGAAAAACTCTAGTTCTCGAAATCAATGATTAAAGAAGCTTTTGAGGCATGGCACCCATGAGTGAGGGGTGCTCTAGATGAAATCCTATCCTAGGAATCTATTGAAGTCAATGGTTCCTCAATTTGAGTCTCGATATTCATTATATGCCCAGTTGCAAGTCGCATCCCAAACCATTTCGGGGACTCTTGGCCAATTGCTCCCAAGGGCATAAAAACCTAACGGAGCAACATTTTTGAGTTTCGTGAGATGCTGCAATATTTTTTAGGAATGGACTAGGTGTCTATATTTTCCATCCACTCCCAAGGCATGGTGTCGTAAATTGGACCCCTTAATCCAACAATGTTTTTTTTCTTCAATCTGAGCAAAACACTAGTTCTCAAAATCAATGAGAAAATCAACTTCCGAGTTATGGCACCCAGGAGTGAGGGGTGCTCTAGCTAAAATCCTATCCAAGGAATCCATCGGAGTCGACGGTTCCTCAATCCGAGTCTCGTTTTTTGTTTTATGCCCAGTTGCAAGTCAAATCCCAAACCATTTCAGGGACTCTTGGCAATTCCTCCTCGGGGCATAAAAGCCTAATGGAGAAACATTTTTGAGCTCCATGAGATTATGCATACTTGTTTAGGCATGGAATAGGTGACCAAATTTTCCATCCGCTCTCGAGGCATGGTTTCATAAATTGGACCCCTAAATCCAAATGTTGCATTGCTTCTTACTGAGCAAAGCACTAATTATCGAAATCGATGAAAAAAATAACTTCTGAGGGGTTGGAACCGTGAGTGAGGGGTACTCTAGCTAAAATCCTATGCCAGGAATCCAACAAAGATGATAGTTCCTCTATCTGAGACTCGATTTCCATTTTATGCCCAGTTTCAAGTCGCATCCCAAACCATTTTGGGGACTCTTGGCCAATTCTCGCTCAGGGCATAAAAGACTAACGTAGAAACATTTTTCAATTTTGTGAGATGATGCAAGCTTGTTTAGACATGGAATAGGTGACCAAATTATCCATCCTCTCCCGAGGCATGGTTTCATAACTTGGACCCTTAATCCAAATGCTGCATTGCTTCAAACTGAGCAAAACAATAGTTCTCGAAATCAATGATTAAAGAAAATTCTGAGGCATGGCACCCATGAGTGAGGGGTGCTCTAGATGAAATCCTATCCCAGGAATCCATCAGAGTAGATGATTCCTCAATCCGAGTCTCGATATTCATTATATGCCCAGTTGCAAGTCGCATCCCAAACCATTTCGGGGACTCTTGGCCAATTGCTCCTGAGGGCATAAAAACCTAATGAAGCAAAATTTTTGAGTTCCGTGAGATGCTACAAGATTGTTTAGGCATGGAATAGGTGATTATAATTTCCATATGCTCCTGAGGCATGATTTCATAAATTGGACCCCTTAATCCAAATGTTGGTTTTCTTCAAACTAAGCAAAACACTAGTTCTCGAAATCAATGAGTAAAGAAACTTTCGAGGCATGGCACCCTGGAGTGAGGGGTGCTCTATCTGAAATCCTATCCCAGGAATCCATCGGATTCGACGGTTCCTCAATCCGAGTCTCGGTTTTCGTTTTATGCCTAGTTGCAAGTTGCATCCCAAACCATTTCAGGGACTATTGGAAATTCATCCTCGAGGCATAAAAGCCTAACAAAGCAACAATTTTTTGGCTCCATGAGATTTTGCATGCTTATTTAGGCATGGAATAGGTGACCACATTGTCCATCCACTCATGAGGCATGGTTTCGTAAGTTGGACCCCTAAATGCAAATGTTGCATTGCTTCTTATTGAACAAAGCACTAGTTATCGAAATCGATGAAAAAAACAACTTCTGAGGGGTTGGAACTGGGAGTGACAGGTGCTCTAGCTAAAATCCTATGTGATGAATCCAACATATACTATGGTTCCTCAATCCGAGTCTTGGTTTTCTTTTTATGCCCAGTTGCAAGTCGCATCCCAAACCATTTCGGGGACTCTTGGCCAATTCTCGCTCAGGGAATAAAAGACTAACAGAGAAACATTTTTGAGTTCCGTGAGATGCTGCAAGCTTGTTTAGGCATGGACTAGGTGACCAAATTATCCATCCTCTCTCGAGGCATGGTTTTGTAAATTGGACCCTTTAATCAAAATGTTGCATTGCTTCAAACTGAGCAAAACACTAGTTGTCGAAATCAATGAGTAAAGCAACTTCTGAGGCATGGCACCTGGGAGTGAGGGGTGCTCTAGCTGAAATCCTATCCCAGTAATCCATCGGAGTGGACGGTTCTCAATCCGAGTCTTGATATTCATTTTATGCCCAGTTTCAAGTCTCATACCAAACCATTTTAGGGACACTTGGCCAATTTCTCCCGATGGCATAAAAACTAACTAACTACATGTCTCTGTCAACTAACTACTATATCTTTCTTCCTTGAAAAAAGGCTGCACCAATTTCAACTGCAAATTGAGTTTAACAACCACTACTTCCTACATAAAAAAGTGGGTTGCACTATTGTTAACCATTGCCATAACTAACTTATTCTTCAACTTGGATTGAAAAAAAATAATATTTGTATAGTTCTACTCTTGGATTGAACAAAACTAATATTTGTATAGTTCTACTCTTGTATTGAACAAAAATAATATTTGTATAGTTCTACTCTTGGCTTGCCTTAGAAATATTGCCAACTAAAGATCCCAATATTTGCAACACACCAACTGATGGTTGGATTTCTTAGTCCATAGCATTGACCCTCATCTTCAATGGACATTTCTTATAATAATTCTAATTTGCACAAATCCAACAAACAACAACCTTAATACTATTTTTTTCTTAGATCCATATGATATATTTATCATGTCCTTAGTGTTATCACATTAATATGTCTTGTATATGTCCAAAATCAAGAGGGATATCACATTAAATTAGGTGGTTGACCATTAATACTGGTAATTGCACCCTAGTATAATTGTGTTAGACAATTGGGAGGGGGGTTGAATCAGTTGTCACTGTGCTTAAACAATTATATCCATTTTTAAACTCATTACAAAACTCTCAATGATGATCATAATAAATAAGTAGTAGATTATTCAACATCGATCACACACATGTATAATACAGAGACATATATTCCTGAGGAAACCCATAAAGGGTGAAAACCTCTTCTTCTTTATATGATAATTATTTTCTGTGCATTATCATTCTTATGAGAACCAACTCATAATGAGGATACCACCTCTATTTTGCAAGCTGCTACTTGATGAGAGCACCGACTCTCTGGTTTCTCTAACACCCACTAGAAGGAAGTACCAACTCCCTGAATGTTCCATCACCAACTGGGTGGAAGCACCAACTTCCAGTCATATAGGCACCGACCTGTATATTAGAGAACCAATGTTCTCCCTTGCACCACCCTGCCACCCTGGTTTCTCTGGATGCAATAGATGGAAGCTATAACTCCTTGCGTTCAAGCACCTACTTGAAATTATGAGGACAACAGTCCTCCCTAGCACTCCCAACCACCCTGAAATATAAAAAAATTCTTTTTGTGAATTTATTACAATGATTCAATAGTTGTCATTGGCTTACCAGGCTTATCACTGTTCTTCTATGCTGCTCTGCTCTGCCTGCATTAGTTTCTTCCTGCTTGCATCCTCTTCAAATTTTTGATCTTCTCCTCTGTCTCAACATGCACACCTTGGCTTTATCTTCTTCTCACAGATATGCATCTCTATTCTTTTCTTCTTCTGTGCTTCAACTCCTGCAAATCATGCTTCTACACACATTCATCACTCACAACAACAACAACGATATCCTATCTGTTCTGTGTTTTTATATTCTCCGTGCACCTACAACTTCCTCCATACACAATACCACCCTCTCTCACTCCATATTCTGCATGCCTATCTCACGTCTACTCCTCTTTTGGTCATCATCAAAACTCTTCATCTTCTCTGGTGGTTATCCCCATGCATTCATCATCATAGGGCGTTATGCTAAGATTCCTTATCCTCTCCAGCAGTCGAGACTCTTCATCTTCTCTGTCACAGTCGAGCTCATTCCCTCTATTGTAGTTACAGGCTCCAACACTCTTCCATTTGTTAATAGCCTCTATGAACAGTCTTCATTCCAATGGAAGATGCCTCAAGACTCTTCGTCTTCTCTGGCAATCACACTGAAGCCTCTTTGAATTTTCTATGCAGAAACAATCAGTGGTTTCTGGAAGTTCCCCAGAGGTTCTATGGGTTCTCATACTCTTGTCGCATTTTCCCTTTCTGTGTAAAAATTTCATAGTGGGGGCTAACTCTTCTGGCTACGCCCCTTCCTTTAAGGTGACCTCTAGTGGTGACCAAACGCCTATTCATAAGGCGCTTTTGCAACTCACGTTTCGGGGATCTGGGGATGAGGCATCTCGACTCTCCAATTTGTGATCTTCGAAATGGAGCTTAGCTAATGCTATATCCTCCCTTAAACCTTCGACAATCTGACCTTGGCTGTGACCATAGGCCTAATAAAAAAGGCATTTCATGATTTTTCATTTCGGGTTTTCTCCCTTGAGTCTCCTTGACTCCTTCCTTTGGAATTCCTGGTACCCGGAATGGATCCTAGCTATGCTAGATCCTTCCACTCACGTGACCACCGACGGTGACCACATGCCAAGTCCAAAAATGTATTTTGAAAATTGTGTTTCGGGGATTCTGTGAAGAGTCGTCTAGACTCTCCATGTCACAAACTCCGAAATGGAGCTTGTCTTCTCTAGATCTCATTGATGTGACCGTGAGATATGACCACTGGTTATTCCTTTGAGCGCTTCACTCTTCAGATCAATGATCCACATTCCGTGGTGATCAGACGACTATCCACCACCTTGGGACTTCAGCCTTCGGGACTTTGGTTGAGTGATGAAGTTAAAAATCCCAAAGAAAAACTCTTAGAATGATGCCATTCTTGCGTCACTCAATGACGTGTCGTGAGTCAAGTGGTTGCCACGTGTCACTCAGAATTGTGATTTCCAGTGGCCTGAAATGTTGAATCAACTTGACACTTGTCCTTGTTGATGTAGGCTGCCACCTATCCTTGCTGCGTGGTCTGTGATGATCTACCTCCTGGATCTGATGACCCAAATTAGTCCTCGATCCAATGACTGAGATTATGTCACAATTTCACATATCTTGAGTTCGATAGGTTAGGGCACCTCCTCCCTTTGACTTTCCAGTCAGCAAAATGATGATCTTTCGCCACGTGTCCTTCTTGGATCGACGGTCCATATTTCTCCTTGATCTGACAGATCATATCTTTTCGCAATTTCGCGTATCGTGAGTTGGAAGGTTAGGGCACTTCCTTCCTTTGACTTTCCAGTCAGTGAAATACTGATCTTGTGCCACATTTCCTCCAGATCCAACGATCCATGACTTTCCTCGATAGACGACCAAGATTCCTTCACAGCTTTGGAGTGTCGGATGACTCCTGGGCTTATCCTCCTTGCAACTTCATTGGATCTAATGGCCCACGACGCTCCATGATCGATGATTGGGATCTTATCGCGGCTTCCTGTTTCATGAATTTGGAGAACTGCTCACCTCCATTATTCCAATTCGCGATTCTGTGATACTGCTCATCTGTTGCCATGTGTCTTCCTCGATGATGGATGGTCCTCCTGCTTTTGGGATTTTGTAAGCCCGCTTCTCCTTGCACTTTAAAGAACGTGTAGGTTCTCCTGGATCCAACGACAGTCAAACCTTTTGCTTGGATCTAATGTCCGAGATCTGTCCTCCATCTATGCACTCCTCCTGTCTGGACTTACGATGTCTTCCGAGCCTATTTTCCATTGATGTTCTTGCCATCAATGACAAGCTCACTCCCAACTGTAAACCTGCCAACAAATTGTGCATCCAAAACTAAATATATAAATTTTTTATTTAGAACTTTGAATATGATGATGGACTACTAACTAACAACATGTGCACATGCAACTAAAGGTACAACCAAACAGGTACCTGTCAGATATTTCTTCGTCGAGTGAGGAGAGCTTAGGGGAGAGATTAGGACAAATAGAGGCCGGAAATGCGACTACATCTAGTAGATATGATAAGCAAAAAAGGACCAGAGGTGAAAAAGTCAGAATAAAATTTTGTAGACGCATGAATTTATTTCTTTTCGAAGGAGGATCATTCTCTTATGATGATGAGAGCATAGGAGACATAGAGGTTCCACTCAGGTATAAGGATCTGGTGAAACAATGGGTACCTAAGGAACTACCTCCTATAGATGTTGACTTCGTTGTCAACAATATGACATATCACATTGCACCATCCTGCCTGCATGGCTTGGGGCTATTTTTTATGGATGGAATAATTGTAAAATACAATACAGTAAATGAATTGATGGACTATGTCAGACCGTGTTACAATTATAACGATTGGATGCGGCTGGTCCAGTACATGTGAAGTATGTTGGGTATGTGTTATATTATTTACATGTGTGTGTGTGGGCACGTCAGATTGGACAATTGTGTTTGAAAATCCTGCAGGTATTCTCCCTTGATTACACGCAACGCCCCAATTTTTTTTTTTGGGCGGTTTTTGTTGGTTCCATCACTAGGTAAGTCTGAGTATTATGTTTCATTCATCGATGATTTCTCAAGACTCATGGATTTATTTTCTTAGAAATAAATCTGAGGTGTTTGATAAATTTAAAGAGTTTAAGGCTCTGGTAGAAAATCAGACAGAGAATAAAATAAAGGTATTGAGAACAAATAATGGTGGATAATTCTGCAAAAATGAATTCAAAGAATTATGTAAGAAGTGTGGTATAGCAAGGAAGAAGACTACTCCATACACTCCTCAACAGAATGGAGTTGCAGAAAGGATGAACAAAACACTGATGGAAAAAGCAAGGAGCATGCTTAGCGGTGCCGAGTTAGGATAGGAATTATGGGCAGAGGCAGTGGGTACAACACGTTACTTGGTCAATTGATCACCCTCATCAGCGTTGGATGATAAAACTCCACACGAGGTATGGAATGGAAAGAAACCCTCTCTTCAACATCTTAGAGTGTTTGGTTTTGATGCTTATGTACATGTTCCAAAGGAAAATAGGAGAAAGATGGATAAAAAAGATGAAAAGTGTATCTTTATTGGTTATAAAGATGGTGTGAAAGGTTATAAGATTTGGAACCCAGAAACTAAGAAGACTATTTACAGTTGGGATGTTGTTTTTAGAGAGTTAAAAGATGTGTCCAAACAGGAATTCCTACCAAGGCAAGACGAACCTGAGAAAATAGAGCTAGAGTTGGATGATGCAAAATCTGAATCATTTGAAGAAGATGAAGCAACAACAGAAGAAGAAGAACCTCATACCCCAATATTGAGGAGATCAATGAGAGAAAGAAGGCAACCAAAAAGGTATAGTCCACTTGATTTTCGTTCCAATTTTGCTTTATCTATTATTGATGATGATCCCCGAACTGCCAAGGAAGAAGTGATTTCAGAGGATAATAAACTATGGAAGAAGGTCATGGTTGAAGAAATGGATGCCTTGGATAAGAATGAGGCATGGGATATAGTTGAGTTGCCAGCTAGAAGAAAATCCGTTGGTAGAAAATGGTTGTTTAAGAAGAAGTTTAATGTAGAAGGAAAAGTGGAGATATACAAAGCTCGACTAGTAGCAAAAAGTTATTCCCAGGTAGAGGGAATTGACTTTGGTGATATTTTTTCTCTTGTTTCTAAGTTAACTTCTATTAGATTTATTTTATCTATTGCTTCTACTTTTGATCTTGAAGTGGAACAGATGGATGTGAAGACAACATTCCTACATGGGGATCTGAAAGAAGAAATCTACATGAAGCAGCCAGAAGGATTTGTAGTGAAGGGAAAGAAAGA
>JZKD02S1674747.1:153576-165573 GCA_000966675.3 Picea glauca
TCTCTTTACAATAGTGACACTTCATGTGTTTCATGGAATATACTTATTGAATGGATGCAAACTTATATTGGTTATGAACTTGTTACAATGATTCTCTATTTCATTTCTATCATAACGACCCAATTTCATGCTTAAATGTTTCACAAGTACTTGTTCATGCTTCACTTCTTGCACATATGAAATTTGCTAAATAATGACTATCTTGTGAATGAATATGTACTTTTTACTTAGAAAGTTTCACCTTGAACATTGTATATTGCTTCATCACCAATTATGAGTAATGGTGCATTGGTGTGTTGTGTTTAATACAATAAGTGTTTTCCTTTAAATCATTCATTGAGCATTTTATTCTCTTACTTTTCTTGAAGCATCGGCTTAGAGAAGTAAACCCAAGTCAAACAAAGTCCTTGTCCTCACCTGTCTAGAAATGAAATGATATGACTTAGTATTATCCCCCTAGGAAAACCCTCCTTATGTTAGAAACCATGGCCTAGAAATGTAGAGGCAAGGGCACTAAGGTGATAGAAGGTATTTAATGGCACCCTATTAAAATGTATAAACCATGAGTAAATATAAAAAAAGAACATTCAATCATATATAAGGCCATTAGAGTTTATTTGAACAACAAAGCAATAATTTCTTTGGAAGGTTTGAGTATTTAGTTTTCCTCACCTTTTTAGGACAAAGAAGGCTTTGAGGCCACATGGATGTTAAATATGTAAATCTAAGTTAGAGTATTGTTTTTGGATATAATTGTGTAATTGTTTTAAGAAGATAGTTAGTTTGAACAGTCGAGTCAGTCAATTGACTCAACCAACCAACCAACAACTTCACTTGGATGACCTCTTTAGTGTGCAATCATAACACCTTCTATAATTGGCTCAAAAATCAAATTTTAATTTTTTTGCTCAAAAAATAATTTAATTTTTTTAAATAAATTATTGTCGTCACAAGAGTGACGCCCTGTACAAACATTGCGACGAACTTGCTATAAAAATTACAAAAATTGTATAGAAATTATCGTCACAATTGCGATAGACACAGGGTATATTGCGATGAAGTTGTTATACAATTTTCGTAATTTGTATAGCAAGTTCGTTGCAAGGTTTGTACATGTCGTTGAAATTGCGATGACCTCTTCGTCACAAACTTTTCCATTAACAATGAACTTGATATACAAATTACGAAAATTGTATAGAGACTTCGTCGCAATATATCATGTGTCCGTCGCAATTGCGAAGACCCCTTCGTCACAAAATTTTCCATTACTTTGCCAATATTTTTGAGAGTACGATGAGCTCTCTTTATGGTCGCTCTTGCGACGATTTCCCTAGTTTGTCGCACTTTCGACGATTTATTTACTTAGTCGTTCTGGCGACAATATTTCTTTTTTGTCACAATCGTGAAAACTTCCCTATTGTCATCACACTTGCGACGATAATCCAGGTTCGTTGCACATTCCACATCACGTGAAGCGACATTTGGGAGACTCAAGATTCATCGCAATATCCACAACATAACGTCGCAAGAGCGTCAAAATAACCATCGCAAAATGACCCAAATTTGCTAGTGTACTTTTCTAAGTATAATTAATAGAGGCCAAGTTCTTCTCGAGAACTCAAGCCAACCCATAAATATTTGATTGAGGATTGTTTTAATAATTTCTATGGTGGATTTGTCAGTTTCATGAAAATGAAGGTTTGGCCAAATTTGGGATCGATTATGGTGACCATGGTATTCATACAAATTGTAGTCAAGCATTTCCTTCCTGTAGAATTCTATGATTTCTTACAACATTTGTTGTGCAAGGCCACGTGGATGGTGTCTTGTTATGTCACAGTGGTGATAGAGAAGAATGATGGGATGCAAGTGAGTGAATTTTATGGGGGTGGTGCATACTTATGCTAGGAACAAATTTTAGTTCCCTGGATTAGTGACTTGGGTTACACAAAAAAGTTAGTGAGAAATAGTTTATTGAAGTTCACGTACCTCAGTCAATGAAAATGACTCATCAAGGGAAGAATACCATCTCGAATCTATGAGGATAGATTGTTCTGAAAATATGAAGACCTTAGTTGGTGACTCCACTTTCAAGGATTATATAATCCCTGCCTACCATGAAGATGTACTTTGTCTAATTAAACTAATAAATTGTTTCATTGGGGCACAACAATAAGAGTATTTTTTGAAAATAGTTCACCAAAAGGTATGCCCATTAACTTTGATGAAATTCCAGGCTTTGGCATGGACTTCTAGAACAATATCTTAAGTTCCTCCCAAGGTTCCAATTAGGAAGTCATGTTCTTATACCAAAAAATTGTTTTGATGCTTACATCATGTTCATTGATGTTAAGCATGATGACATATTGAAGAATTTATTTGTTAAGGCATTGAAGAATCTAGAGAATGGTATAATAATCTAACACAAGGAAGAATTGGAGCATGACTTGCTTTCATACAATATTTTAGAGAAGAATGGGGTGAACATGTTCCATGTGTTATGGGTAATTATTTTAGGAAGAGGACAAGGATTATGGAGGGCTTGATGATGTTTCCATATATAATATGGAACTTATGGATTATGAAAAATATGATTATTTGAAGGATAATGTTCCCCTTCTTTCTTGCGGAAATTAAATATTTAGGAGTTGTCAAATTGGTTTAGCTTGATGGAATACTTTAGTTGGGATGAGTGAATAGTGATTTCATGAAATCTTCTACCCCTTCCAAATAATACACATTGGTCCACTCATGTGAATATGAGTATGTTAGGTTAGATAGGATTTTGTTTTGGTTTTTAGGGTTGTTTTAGATCGATTTTAGGTTGTGATCCTCACATCTTGTTTTTCCATAACTTATTTTTTAGTTATAATTAATTTCCTTTTGATTTTTTTTGGTTGATGTTGTAGAAAATCCATTTCAAAATGATATACATGATAATAAAATCATTGGTAGAAACTACAACTATATGTGCAACAATAAGCTACAATGTTGGCCTATGCTACATGAGATATGGTATGTAATGATTATTTACCTCCCAAGACTGGATTTACCTCCTAGCTAGCTAGGAACAATCTCGTTGACTCCCAAGCACTAGGAAACCTCAACCATTTCCAAGATTCCCCAAAAAACAATCGATAGTCATCAACACACGTCTATGGGAGTGTGGATTAACACAAATCTCCCGCAACTCTAGGTTTCAAAGGATAAACAGTGAACAATACCTCCACCCCTACTAATAGAACTAGGGTCAACACCCTATCATTGACCATATTTTGGCATTGTTATTATTCTAAGAGATTTGTCAATGAATAACTAATTTAGGCAACCATGCTACCTATAAAACCTGCACTTGTCGAAATATCATAACAATGCATTGAACCAATCAATAAATAATAGAATATTTCTTCCTAGCATACCATTTCTCATTCAATGTCCACGACATCTATCACTTTAGTATCACACTTATCTAGATATCCCATATCCTATTCAACCTATAGGTTAGTTTACACACAAGATCATGCATAACCATAAAACTATTGACATGTGATTGCCATGTTACTCATTGATGAACAATGTAAACCAACTAGGTTTTCAACATATACATGGTACTAATTGATTCGTTAAAACATATCATTGAAAATGGTATCCATGTACCAAAATATTTCATTTTAAACTTCCATGCTAGAAGTGAATCACATAACATCCATCATTAATCACATAAAAAGTAACTATTCATAATATTCACATATATGTAGGTCCACATGTCCATATCTCAATGAAGTGACATCATTCTAACAATGTTCCATTCGTAATAATGAATGAAATACAAATAGGCCACAATGTAGTCTAGCTACCCAAGTCAAAATGGGGTGTTACATACACCCACACTTAGGGAAAAAAATTCTCAAAGTCATAGTAAAAGAAGTGTGGGATGATCTCAGTGCATGGTCTCTACATCCTCCCAAGTAGCATATCATGAGATATACTTGTCCAACTAGACCTTAACCTAGTGCACCAAGCAGTGTCTAAGATATTGGACCTTATGGCCCAATATGCATAATGATTCAACCAAAATGGTTCCCACATCTGAGACTTGCAATTCCTTCATGTTATTTTTTTTATATTCGTCTGCAACATAATGTTGTAATACAAATACATGAAAAACATCATGAGTTTTATGCAAGTGGGATGGAAGTACAAGATGATAGGAAAATAGTCCAGTTATTTTTGAAATTTCAAATGGCCCTACAAATCAAGGTGACAACTTTTCCCCCTTTCCAAACCAAATGGTACTCTTATTAAGACTAATACAAATAAAAAAATGATCTCCTACTTTATAACTCCAATCGGTCCTATGTGCATTGACATACATTTTTTGTATATCATGTGCTTCCTTTAACTATTGTCTAATTTGAATCACCTGTCCATCCATATCTTGAATCAATTCTTTCCCTATTGTCACTCAGTCCTCTAACCTATCCCAAGTTAGTTGTGTCTTACATGGTCTTCCATATAGAGCTTGATAAGGAGGCATCCTAATTGAGTTGTGGTAACTGTTATTGTAATCAAAATCCACCAAAAGTAGGTACTTCTCTCAATGGATTTGGTTATCCATAACATATATCCTAAGCATATATTCCATAATTTGATTAAATCTTTTTTTCTACCCAACTGTTTCAAGATGATACAATCTTCTCAAGTTCAATTGAGTCCCCAATGTTGATTGCTAACTTGTCTAAAACCTAGACATATATTAAACTATTAGTGATTATCTTCTTGGGTAACCCATGCAGACGAATAAACTCACTTATAAGCACTAGTACCACATCAATGACATCATAAGTTTCTTTGACTAGAACGAAATGTGCACTTTTGACCAGTTTATCAACTACAACCAAAATGGCATTGTTCCTTTGGGACGTGAATGTCAATCCCACAATGAAATCCATAGAAATGTCATGCAGTTGTAAGAGTCATTCCAAGTGGTGATGATCGACCTTCACCTTCTAACACTCAAGACATTTAGCGACAAATTGGTCTACATCATGTTTCATGCATGCCCAAAAGAAACACTTCTTCATGTTAGCATACATCTTCTTCACACTAGGATGCACAAAGTAAAGTGCTCTATGGGATTTCTCAATGAAAGTGCTTCAAATATATCCTTTTCTCGGGAATGTACATCCTCCCTTGAAAATTCAACAATCCATCCACGTCATTCACATATCCTTTGAACTTAGGTTCCAACTTCCTCCCATTCTAAAGTGTTGAAGTAACCTTCAAATACCAACTATCTTCAAGAAGTTGTCCCAATACTTGTGCCTTGAAATTGACCTTTAAAGGCATCAGGGAGAATATCTATGACCCTCTTCTCAAGGCATCGACCACCACATTTTTCTTTCCCTTGATGTCTGAAATTCCAAAATTGTACTAAAACATTTGGTCCTCTACCTCTGCCTAAGATTTAGATCCCTTTGAGTGAAGACATGCTTCAATCTTTCATGATATGTTTTGAGTTAAAATATTTTTCAAACAATATAATTAGTCCAAATATTTAGAGCTAGCAACATGGATACAAATTCTAAATCATGCATAGGATAAAGCTTCTCTTGTTGCTTCAGCTTCCAAGATGCATATGCTATCACTCCCCCATCTCACATTAACACAACACCCAACTCTTGCTTTGAGGTATCCACACAGATTGTGAAGTATTTATCCATACCAGGAACTCATAGGATTGATGCACTAGTTAGTAATATCTTACTTGCTAACCTCCTCATTGAACATTTCACTTATTTGCTAAGTTTTACTCCACATTGAGCACTTTACTTTTTTGCTTGTTTTTTACAAAGTTTCATGCTAAATGTTTTTACTTATTTTTTTCTTATTCTTATCATTGTCCTCTTTGCATAAACAATAATGATATTCTTCTTTATTATCTGTATTATCTTTTGACAAAGACTATTCATTACCTATGCATTTAGTTATATCAAGTTTCATTATTCAACATATATTTCCCAACTAACTCGACAAAGACCGCGCTACCATGCAACCCTTATTGTATACATATGCCTTACATAAAAACTAAACAAGTTTTCCACAAAATTAGAGAGAAAAGAGAATAAGCCTCGAACAATAAAGGCCTCAATTCATGGAGCATGATGTATAACATTCTAGAGAACTGATTTATGTATTAATGATTGAAGAGCCCTTATATATGACATACAAACTATTTATGAGCCATTTGGAAATTTTATGTGGATAAAAGGTTCTTTAAATTATCTTGGCTTAGCATGTGAATAATCACATCAATACACACATTTCATTAAGAGGAAATTCTTTATGATATAAAAATGTTTATAAACACAAGTATACATGCAAATAAGGTAAGGAATGGAGTACTTTAATTGTTCTATTTATTTATTTATATACGATCAAAATTAATTAAATCGTGACTATAATCAATTAATATACTAATACACTTAAAATAGGTCTAAAAAGTAAAGTAATTACACAATTCTGTAAGAAATAGAGTAGGAATGCTCATTATGGTGTATAAATACATATATATTGAGAATGTTCTACTGAGGTTCGAACTTTATTTTGAGGAGTAACGTGAAATTTTATTATTAAGAAATAAAGACAATAATAGTGAGATGAGACTTCATTATGAAAGCATGCACAACAATAGTAAGGTGATAATTTAAGGATGTTGGTTGTGGAGCTTGATTATCTTTCTGATTCAGAGGTCTTTGTTTTCAATCATTTTTATACCTCAGAAGAATGTACACTCCTCCATGTGGGGGAGTGTAGGGGGGGTTCAGGGGCGAATCCCCCGAAAGAAAAAATTACCTTGTAAATGTATATTGTAATTTCATAGTAAATCTAGACCGTTCAGTATAAGGTCGCAGATCTAATGGTAGAAGTTATGTTAGGTTTTTTTGCCCTAGAAGGCAACCCTCTTTTATGAGGGAAATGTATTGTGGCTATGTATCATGACAAATATTGTATTATGAGTGAGGAGACTGTGAGAGAAAGAAGAGGAAGTTACAATGGATGTGTTGTAGGTTGTATCCCTTCATTTGCTAGATAATAATAAAGGAAGGACTTGGCAATTTCTCTAGTGGACGTAGGCCACACTGGGTGAACCACATATATATGTGTCTCTATTGTATTGCGTATCTTTTGTGTTTTATTTCTGCATTTGTTTTATTTTATTGCTCCGCGATCCTGTTTTTCTAACAAAAGTCTACTTTTCAACACTTTATGTCATAACCACAACTTTTCGATCAATCTCAATCCAACTCAACTCAATCCAAAATCTTTTAACTACCCAAAATACTTGCCATATTCACTTATATGATTAACATCTCAATATCATATCATCCTACAAGGATATAGTGAGGTGATAAGATGTCCTTTTCCCTTTAATATTTATATATAATCAAATTTGATTAAAGAACACACACCCAACATACCAATGGTTAATAAAGTAAGTTTTTATCACTATGAAGTAATAAAGTTGTAAATATCTCATGATTATTAAGTAATGGGTTGTTAATACACACAACCTAGAAAGAACCAAAATCCTAAAAAAGTCATAAGTTTTTATCACTATGAAGTAATAAAGTTGTAAATATCTCATGATTCTTAAGTGATGAGTTGTTAATACACACAACCTAGAAAAAACCAAAATCCTAAAAAAGTCCTCATTCACAAGGGGTTTTCATCTTTGGATAGAGAGATAAAGTTATGTCATTGGATTTTATAATGAATGTCCACATTGTGATTGTATCTTGAAAAGCAAGTGTCCTTAAGAGAGACAAAAAAAAAAAAAACCAAAAGATTGAAAACTAGGAGTCACTATGACATTCATAAAAGAAAAAAAAATTCATTAGAAAAACCAAGAGAGGAAAGAACCCAAAAGATTGGAGATTGGGAATCACTATCGCATTTATAAAAGAAAAAAAATTCATTAGAATCCTTCTTTTGATTAATGAAACATATTCATATAAGGGAGTTTAGGGGTATTTCTTTAAGGGGGGGTTTTGATTAATGAAACATATTCATATAAGGGAGTTTAGGGGTATTTCTTTAAGGGGGGTTATATGATCCATAAGTAGTTGGATATAGTTTAGGGTGAAAAATAACTCTCCGCTATTTAAGTTGAATTTTAAGAAATTTTATGTTTTTCGTTATATTCTTAAAATTTTGGCTTTTTTATTTAATTAATATGTGATCATTACGCTAACATGTCACCAACATGGTGCTACCTATTTATCTTATTGTCACTTCATTATTTTTTAATGACATCGACTTGCTCATGTTATTATCTCGACATTGACTTGGGTTCATATTCGATGTTAACTTCACTTCATGGTCTATGTTGGTTTGGTTGATGATGACTATGTTTAATGCCCAATAATCTATGCCCATTCTCCAAGTCCCACTCTTATTTGGCACTAACGCAATGTGTTATCTACGTGTAAAGGCACTCAGTCTAATTATCCCTTGATCCAACAATGTTTGGACCTATCTTTTGATTTCTAACCACAAGGCATTAATTTGTTGCCTATTTTTTATAATATACTTAGTATTGGAAGGATATGCTTCCAAAGTTTAGATCATCCTTTTGCTTAATAACCATCATGAAATTTTTTTACTGGCATTGATCATCCTCTTAGCATGATTGGCTAATAAAAATTTTGCTTACCTTTGTAGGCATTAGTGAGGAAAGGTTTTTCATTCTTAATCTACATATATTTTTAGTCTTTGAAAATGTATAACATCATAATATCATGGTTTAGTAAATAAAGGCTACTAAATACAACCTCTCACATTTCTCAAAGTCTTACATCACACTCTACTTTCTCAATGAATTGAATTAACATAACTAATATAAATTTGCATTCCTTTTTGGGGTTTTTTGCCATCCAAATGGCTATGGATCTAGAAGTTTGTGAATCCCGATCCTATCTTCCTTGTTAAAATACTTTGAAATCATATTCATATTTCTCAAAGTCTGACATCACACTCTACTTTCTCAATGAATGAATTGAATTAACATGCCTAATATAAATTTGTTTTCCTTTTTAGTGTTTTTTTCCATCCAAATGGCTATGGATCTAAAAGTTTGTACATCCCAATCCTATCTTATTGGCTAGGATATTTTGAGATCATATTTTTCAAACTTTTTGTGTCAAATAGTGCAATAACCTTTTCATTTCACTAACATTTATGTTCTATCACTTTAGAGACACATACCTCAAACATTTTTGGGGTAAAACTTGAAGACAATGGATCCCAATTAGTATCCCCTTCTTTCATCCATACTTCATGTTTGTCTATCTAAACTCGAAGGCTTAGCCCTATCTTACTGGCTAGGATTTTTTGAGATCATATTCTTCAAACTTTTTGTGTCAAATAGTGCAATAACGTTTTCATTTCACTAGTGTAGTGACATTTGTGTTCTATCACTTTAGAGACACATGCCTCAAACACTCTTGGGGTAAAACTTGAAGACAATGGATCAAAATGATGTGTGGTTTGGTGTAGCACATGGGTTTTAGTGGGCCCATGGCTTTTACACAATGAATGAGAGCTTTTTCATAGATTAGCATTTGACAAATGGAAAACACTTTCATGTGTATCATACGTTTAAAAATGAAGTGCATTTCACTTAAAAAATTCATAATGAACCTTTCACTTCAGTGTCATGCCAAGGGGAAAGGTAATACATATGTTCTTTTTCACTTTCGGTGATTAAATCACTCAAAGTCCATTGGCACCCAACACAACACAAAATGACAAGGTTCCACATCGCATCACACAACACAAAATGACAAGGTTCCACATCACATCTGAATGACAAGGTTCCACATCGCATCACACAACACAAAATGACAAGTTCCACGTCGCATCACACAACACAAAATGACAAGGTTCCACATCGCACCCGAGTTTCATGTGTGCCCCGCAAGAGTATGGGGGAGGCCAGATGGGTCTCGTACTATCCTCTTCATTGAAAGGAAATATGGCAGTCATTTCCAATGGATACGGTGACAACATTTCATTATTGTATTGATTGTAACATATTTTGAAATATATATTGTTGGATATGAGATATGTTAAATTGTTGAAAGGTGATATGTTTCACATTGGGGTCATCATTTTTTATTCCATAATTATGATTGTAAGTAGATATTTTTTTTTCTTAAGGTTGGAGATTGTATAGTTGTTTGATTTTGGTAGAATCCAAATTTAGATGATGAATTTCATTATTTTTCAAAAAAGTAAAATTTCACTCTATTTTACTCTTTTTTAATTACAATAATGTAAATTGTTTTAAATAAGCAAAATAAATTTAAAACAAAGTTTCATATTAAAATTTTTATTAAATAAGTGGAATTATAATTTTCAACAAAATTTATATAAATTTAAAAAAAAATCCAAAAATAAATAAATTTTCCTACTTATTATTTTAATCCAAAACAAACAAACAAAATTCACAATTAAAAAAAACAAAATTTACAATATCCATAACCTGAAGAAAAATATCCTTTCCATCTCATGATGCAATGTATGGCAATGCTTTTTAGGAAAAAAAACATGAATACCACATTTTCTTCTTCCATGTATAACATAAACATTAGATTGAAAACTAACCTCTTAAATGATATATATGTGTGGGGGCTTATAACATGAAAAATAAATTACAAATAAAATAAATATATTTGTGGATTACTTATAACATGCAAAAGGAATTACAAATAAGGAGTGAATTAACTTTCCCTTAGTTTTATAAGATCTTTTAATATTTAATATTATTAATTACATGATATTGATAAATTATATTTTTACATGATAGTGATAAATTATATTTAAAAAATATTGTGTTATAATTAGTCTTTTAAATTATTTTAAGATTAGAATAAAAAAACACTTAAATGTATAAATAAAAATGATTGTGTTATAATTAGTTTTTTAAATGGTTTTAAGATTGTAATAAATAAATAAATAAAACACTCAAACACATAAATATATGTGTGTTTTTAAAACATGTAAAATGAATTACAATTAAGGAATTGATTAATTTTTTTTGGAAAAGCAGTTGTTTTGTTATTTAATTGAATTAAAGATAACTTTTTAATACGTATAGACTTGAAGCCATATTTATTATAAGTTTAACATGGCATTTATGAGAATTTGAAATTATCTTATTATATATCTTTCTATAAGCATAAATTTATTATATTTGTAAACTTGTGAAGTAACAACAAGGAAGAAAAATAAATCTAACTATATACTTAAAATAGTTAGACACATGTTTCTCTATATTTAAAATATTGAAGTTAATATGAATTTATTTTATTATTATATTTATTTTTAATATAATATTACTATTTTTCTTTAATTTTAGTTTATTAACATTGTATTATTTATATTTCATTTACGCTATGTTGTATAATGCTTTTATTTTCTTTTTTATGCAATAAATATATTAATATGATTATTAACTAATCTAAAATAAAATTATATATAATTAATATACTCAAGTTATATAGAAAGATTATGGTGAAAAACATGTGTTTCCTCTTAAAAAATTACAAGTTCAAATTTAGAGAGGTAGGATATGTATACCTTTATAAACTTTATCAGTTATATCATTGAGAATATCCCTATAACTATAATTATGTCCCTATAATAATAAATTTGAAAATGTTATGGAAAACAATTTACTAACATTGATTTATATTTTGAAATAAACATGACTAAAAAATACTTAGCTTTATCAATTTTTAGTTTACAACAAATTTAATCACAAATTAAGACTACAAATGACACATTTTTATAAATCCAATTGTACCATGTAAAAATTGTGAGAGGATGAGAACACCATCAAAAATATGTTTTAACAAAAAAGGGATTCAACTAAAAATATTTCTATAATCATATTTTTGAGTTTACAATGATAATAAGCTAGAATTTCAAAAA
>JZKD02S1674747.1:165736-222220 GCA_000966675.3 Picea glauca
TTTTTCTACCTGAAAAATTGCACGAATTATATTAAGATATAATTTTTCAACAATACAAAATCTCAAAGTTAACCACATGAAAAACTTCTCATATACATCTGTCATCAAATAACAAAAGAACTAACATTTCGGTAGTTCATTGTCAACAAAAAGACTCATCCGAAACTACTTGTTCAACATCATAATTACTTTCTCTCAGATATACATGAAAACAGAAAAAACCAGTGGCCCTGAAAGTCTTTAAAAGATGTCAAAATGAAAAGTTATTCCATCATTTTCTCCTTCCCAAAAGGTATATGTTAGTCTACCTCTTGTAGTCTCTAATGCTTGTTTCGAACATTTTTCCACCTCCACGTTTGCCTCCCTGAATATGTGCTGAAAATATATACCTATGAAAGAAGAAATCAACTCCCTAGCTTTGCCTTTCCAGCCTTCAATATTTATTGCTTGAAGATTTCCTTTTTTATTGAGCCAATCAATAACTATCTTGGAATCTCCTATTAGTTGGATGTACTGAATGTCTAACTGCTTTTCTATGAATAGCGAAGCCCAAGCACCCAACAATTCATCTTTAGTAATTGTTCTAGCTCTGCCATTAAAATGCCACCTATATTTGGTCATATCTCTGTAGAAAATGGTGCCACCTGCCCCACAATTTGTACCTCTCTCCACCGAAGCACCGTAAAAAAATTCCACTGAATAACCATTTATCCTGAAAATAGAGTTCACTCTTAAACTTTTGGATACCGATTTTGTAACACTGGGTAGATTCCCGAGCATACTTAAGGTCTTGTGGACTACTGACCAAGTAGAAGGCCCTTTACCTTCAAATAAAAAATTGTTGCGTTCAAGCCAAATATGCCAACAAACCAGTGTTGGAAGCCTTTTTGTCAATGCCTTATTATCAACCCAATCTTCCATGCATTGGATTATGGAATTATCGGTCCATGTATAAGTTGTATTTTGTAGCTGAGCACACTTATCCCAAACCAAAACAACAAATGGAAAATGAATAAAAAGGTGGGCTATATCTTCGGCATTTTGATTACATAGCAGGCAAATGCTCGACCCATGCCACCCTTTCGATTGAAGTTTGTCCCAGGTTGACAATCTACCCTCCATCGTCAACCAGAAAAATAAAGTAATCTTCAAAGGGAGCCCCCATTTCCAAATGTTTTTCTTCCACCCCTGACAAATCTAAAGGTTCATAGTTGAGAGGATAGTAGCATAAGCGTTTTTCACCGTGAGGGTTCCAGAGAAATCACCCCCCGTCCACATAAGCACATCGTTTGTACCTGCCAGAAGAGAGAGCCTTGCCATTTTTAACTCTGCCGTGTACTTGTTCCAGTCAATTGCGAGGACCCCCGTTAATCCCATATCAAAGTTGCTCCTCCATAAATCCGCACACATCCTAGGAGACCGATGTATGGCATCTTGAGACAAAATAAAAATATGAATGGAATTCAGGAATGTGATAAGCTCCAAATTTATAAAGGATCAGATGCCTATACCTAGAATTTTGTCCTTTCCAATGACGATGCATCTGCCATCTCCAGGGTTCCAACTAAGCCACTGGAATATAATAGGAAGAGAGTGAATGAAACTAGCCCACATTCGAGAAACAGATCGACAATTGTAGGAGGGAATTCTGAGCCAGCTAATGAGAGACTTGTTATCAAAGTATTTATCAAATAATACTTGCTGCCATATGCTTCTTTGTGTTAACAATCTCCAAAGTGTTTCCAAAATCAGTGCCAAATTAAAAACAAAAGGATTGAGGAACCCCCAGCCCCCATTTCATTTTGGTCTGGACACAATCTCCCACTTGCATAGATGTAAATGACATGAATCTGTTTTCCCAGTCCATAAATAATGAAACATGAGTTTGTGAATCTTGTTAAGGATGGTACGAGGAAGAGTCTCCATGGACATACAAAAAATTGATTGGCCTTCCAACACAGATTTGATCAGGATGTATCTTCCCCCTAGAGATAGCCACCTATTATATCATCCTAAAATTTTCTGAGAAATTTTTGTAATCAGCCAGCTCCAATCAACAACTCTACGAGGCCCTGTTTTTAAAAAATACCCCAGGTATTTAAATCCAACTGACAGAGTACTGAAAGTAAAGGGCAATAAGGCTTTAAATGGGGTCAAATCAAAATCTGCAATACCTTCAGAGAGAATAGTTGATTTGGCCACATTCACTATAAGACCAGACACATTACAGAATAGATCAATGATGGACATAATTTCCTTCCATTCCTGAAGACACGCCTTTGATAAAATAAGGAAATCATCCATGAAAAGAAGATGTAAGATATTAGTCAATTGAGAAAAATTTATACCTGAAATTTTACCTTCTTCCCTGGATTTCTTTAATGATAAATTGAGTCTCTCCATCACTAGAATGAAGAGAAGAGGTGATAAAGGGTAGCCTTGGCGAACCCCCCTCTCACTTCTAAAAAAATCAGTAGGCTCCCCATTTACCAAGACTGCAAAGGATGACGAAGTTAAACATGACATGATCCAATTTGTCATCTGAAGGACCAATCCTATTTTTATAAGTATCAGGGGAAGTTGGTCTCAATCGATACAGTCGTAAGCTTTTCTTAAATCTAGTTTCAGGATGAGAGCTTTCAAATTTTTATTTTTAATGATGTGGATGGTTTCATGAGTTGTACCGATGAATTCTTGAATGTGTCTTCCTTTAAGGAATCCCAACTGTTCACAAGAAATATACCTGGATAGAAATGGTTTAAGCCGATTTGCGATTATTTTGGTAATAATCTTGTAACACAGGTTGCAGACTGATATTGGCCAAAAGTCCTCAAACGTTCTTGGACAATTTTTCTTTGGAATCAAAGTCAGAAAAGTTGCATTCAGACCACCCAAAACTGACCCCAACCTTCTAGTCTCTTCGACCATCACCAAAATATCTTCCCCAATCAAATCAAAGAAAAAGATGAATAATTCAAAAGTCCACCCATAAGGGCATGGAATTTTTTCCTTATTAAAATGGCTGAGAACTGCAAACAATTCTTCCAAAGTGACCTTGTCATGCATGGAACACGACTCCTCTTCATCCAACATCTGAGGAAAGAGATCTACGATCTTGCACTGGTCAATTGTTTTCAATGTCGATGTCGCCTTATAACTAGTCTTGAAATATCTTGTTGACTCCTTCAAAATATCCTCTTGATTATTTATTAAATTCCCATTACTTGAATCTATCTCCTAGATATGTTTCCTAATCTGATTATGGGTAGCAATCTTGTGGAAATACCTGGTGTTGTTTTCCCCACAAGACAACCATAATGCTTTGCTATGGATTCGCCAAAGTTCCTCTTCGCTATGCAGAATCAGATTCCTGTCTAATTCACTCTATTTCAAGGAGGATGTGGCTGCTTGGTTCGTATGATCCCCTGCTAGCTGCCCAATAAAATCTTTAATATGCATTTCCAATGTAGTTAATTTTTCTAATTTCCTTTCCCGGTATTCTTTGATCCAAGACTTGGTCTGATTTTTTAGGATTTGTTATTTCCATAAAATCCTTTTGTGCATGTTGTCTTCAATCCGAAACATAGGTTCTAACCAAGTTTTGTGTACCAGGTCCATAAAATCCTTCTCGCGCAACCAATCAGAATTAAACTTGAATGGGAATGGCTTGTACCTTGGGCGCATCTCCATCTGAAAAAATAATGGTGCATGGTCCAAAACAAAAGGATGTTCAACTCATGATCTATAGATACCCACCTCCGATAAAATTTATTCAGAAACAAATACCCGATCCAATATCCTTTCGATGGATTCCTGTCTAGCATGACCATTTCGCCAAGTAGGGACCAACTTTACAGGTTTGACATCAACAAGATTATGTGACTGAAAAAATTCTTTGTAAAAATCATCAATACAACAAATTTCCCCAGAACCTCCCCAGGACTCATCGACAGACATAATGAAACTTAAATCCCCCGCTAATATCAAGTTAGGAAAAATAAGTAAGCCACTACCTTCAATAGTTTTCCAGAAGGAAATCCTGTCTGAGCACGGTCCATATATATTGAGCATGGAAATCGCCCTCTTCATCAACAAGCATTCCCCAGTCAACAGTATACCCCCAACCATGAGAAAGGGCTCAAATAAGTACAAAGTCGGGTCCTAGGCAACTAAAAGACCCCCTGATGTTCCCACATAGATGATTGAACAAGAAAATGAGGAAGGTCTGAAAGAATGCATAAAACTTGAGCCTTCTATGCATTAACCATCATTTCTTGAAAAAGAATTATATCCGTACAAGTCTGATCCAAAAGCCTACGAACCGAGGCAACTTTGAGAGTGCCTCCAATCCCTTTGATATTTAAGGAGAGAAACAACATTATCTATCCCTTGCCTAGTCTTTCAATGCTCTAAGAGGCCCACTGTCAGAGAAGGGAACACTGGAATCTGAAGACTATGCTGGCGCAAGTGCCAACTTTTTACATCCACTACGAGTTTTTAAAGGTGAAATCTCAATACCCAGACCTCTAGACCAGGCGAAGTCTCTTTCCTCCTTTGCCGAAATATGTCTGGAAATAGAACTAGAGGCCGCCATGGTATATTCAATGGGGATGGTTGTCTTCCCCTAGAAGATAGATAACTTGACATGGGTGTTCTTTCCCCTGCTAATCAGAATCAAAGAATCAAGCAGATTTTCAAGATTAGTCTTCATGATATCCTGGTTCGACTACTTCTTCCTGCACTGTCGGTAATGAAAGGACATGTATATATCCCGAGTTACACACAGGGTTAGGACTAGGAACTAAGGGAGGCTGGACAACATGTAAGGAATCAGGACCACCTAATCAGGAAACACGAGCACTCATTGTCAAACCCATGTGAGCAGAAACATTCAATGGCCCCTGTGGTAAATACTGAAAATCAGTTGTTGCCGGGCCTATACCCGAACTCATTGTTGGAGCTGCCTTGAAGTTTGAAATATTATTAATCAACCGGCTTGATTTTTCCAGGGCTTGTTTTTCCCAGAGAGAGAGAGAGAGAGAGAAGAATATAGTAAAGGACAGTAGGACATCAACTTACCATAAAGTGGAGAATCTGGTTCAGACCAGAAGTCGTTTTCAATATCATAGTGAATATTTGTGTCGCCAAGGGAATCAACTTCCATCATATAATCTGGAGGGTTTTCTTGTAAGAGAGTATCATCTGACTTTTCATCTCCCTGCTTACCACTATAGTCATGCCGGAGATGTCCAGTGCACTGACACCAACTGCATCTAAATGGAATCCCCTAATAATCTAGCCTTTGTTTGTAGTGACGACCTCTCCGATCAATGTCCAACATCTTTGGTAAACCTTCGTGAATATCCATGGCCAATAAAAATCTCCCCACTTTCCTAGTCAACAATGACAAAGTAGTTTTATCTAGAGAGATAAAATGTCCCAAGGTCTCCCCTATCACCTTCAATGCACCTTCGTTCCAAAAATGTAAAGGAAGACCTAACAATAGGAACCAAAGATGTCTGAATTGAAAGTGTTCAGTGGCTGGGTCGAAAGCTACCCTCCATTGCTTCAGCATTAAGCTACTTCCTCCCAATACCTATAAATTATTTAATAAAAGAGTAGTGTCGTCAAGGGTTTTACAAATAAATCCCATCCACCCCTTGGTAAGATTGAGAAACTCAGGCACATACCCCAGGATTGGTACCCAAGTTTGTTTCATCCACTCTGAGAATGGAATTCCTGCCAAATATGCATATGACAATTGCCCAACCAGGTCACACAGAGCAAGTCTGTAGGTCTCCTCTAGACCCACATCTGCCCCAAGACCATCTTCCCAACTCTTTTGTTTTCTTTCCAAGCCTTCTTACGAACTGCAGTCTTATAGCAATAGAATATGCTACAAAACAACCTATAAAATAGTAGAGACCACAAATAGCATTTATAGGCAAACTTATATCCTCTTCTTGTATGTTAGATTTGTATTTATTTGATAGATTAGTAATCTTTATATATATATATATATATATATATATATATATATCAATTTTCAATATTATTCCCTTGAAAAAAATTATATCATTTCAATGACACTGTATGAAAAAAAAAATAGTTTAATATATTTTAATATAAAGAAAAAAAATGATATTTTACCTATTACAATAGAAATTTATCCACGGATCGGCCAGAGGCCTTTATATTGGACATTACATGGTACAAAATAATATCGTAAGAATCTAATTGACCTAGAAAAGGTTTTAAACTAGTGACAAGAGTAGAGCCCAATATATCTTTTCATATTTTTTACCAAAACTTATTTCATGTAATAAAGTAAATGTCACTCTAGGACTGACTTAAACTCTTTGCTATAATGATTGTTTCTCTTTTTATAATTATTTTCTATTGTTTTATGAGATGATTTTGGCAATGTAGGCTACTATGCATGGAAATCCTATGATTCGACTAAATTAATCTATGTCAATACTTTGATTTGTTGTTCAAGCTTTTGTGCCATGGTGGTACAACAATGATGATGATAGGAAGGAAGTCAAGTAGAAAGAAGGTGGTTAAGTGGTTTAAGGACAATAGTGAGAAGTTAAGAGAAGCTAACAAGAAATTTGAAGTATCTATGTTAATTGTCAACTAGCATAATGTAATATTCTTGTTTCCTCCAACTTGTAAATATAACTATAATTTGTTAAAATACTGTGATAGACTAAATATGTGTGAATGTTGGATTTGATGAACCTTTTGTTATAAAAGGTAATGTATGCATTTCTATTAAAAATTAAATATGGTTGCATGACTGTTGAAAGGGGTGTTTTCCAAGATAGACCAGGATTCCATGAGAGAGATGGTGAGGGGAACCAAAAATGGTTGAGATGACTCCCAACAAACCAGTACCTTAATGGATTTAATTTCTCATAACCAGAACAATCCTCTGACCCATAAATGAATTACCAGTCAGGCTGGTAGTTGGAAAAGCCTCCTCAAGAGTTAGTGAGGAGATGGGGCAGGGTACCCATCTGTAAGGCTTCCAAACCTGACCACGAGTTGGGGATTCAGACCCACACAATCTTGCTGAGGAAGGAAAGAAAGGAAGTAATTGGTGGGTAGAGGTAGATCTACAAGGAAGCATAGTGGAAAGACCGATCTCTAGAAGAAAAAAAGAGCACTTGCAACTCTCTGGTTCGAAGGAGACCTGAGAAACAAGCTCGTTCTGGGCGCAAGAAATTGCATGCATCATTTTCATCCCAAGCTGGTAAACGGGGCTGACGAGTGACTGTGGAAGTACTCGTTGCATATCCCCTTGTTTGGTATAGAGAAAACCATTTTCTAAGTTCTCGTGGGAGGAGGAGAGTAACCTCTCTCCCTGACCATTGTTGAACAAGACGAAAGAGTCTCTCTTAGAGAATCATGGTCTAGCTAGGGGGTGGACAATGATAAATCCATTCAGGAGTGGATGTGCCTACGGTTGGGTGGAAATAGGCACCCCTTTGAGCAGTCTCTTCATGATCTTTGGTTTCTTATAAGTATTTTCATATTCTGTGTACTAAAATGGGAATGATGATTGAATATACATGTCCATGACTAAATTTTGTATTGAATGATTAAGGTAGAAATGTTTATTGTTTCTCTATGAACCAATGTTCTGAATGGTCTTCTGTTTTCCTTAGCTTAACATCTAGAGAGTATGGGATGTGGGTTTGCAAGAGAGTCGGGGTAGGGTTAACTGAGATTATTAATTGTTGCCGACCTCTAGAAATTACCTTCATGAGAATACCAAGTTCAAAATCTATGGAAGGAGGGTGCCTCCTCTAGACCCTTCACCTCTATGACCAAGGGCTCATTTCCATGTCCTTAACCAATTCATGGCTAAGAGATTGGCATGTAGCCCACAAGAATTTTCAGAGGACCCATGTGCCCAAGGTCTGGGAACCTTGTGCTAGGCCCGATAGGGGCTAAGCTTTTTTGGATTTGGAATTCCGAGAGTTCGAAGCTCCGAGGTGCTACAAACTTACCATTTGAAAACCGACTGAAGGAAACTTGTTAACATGGTTAACCACGAGGTTGACCCACATCTGGCGATTTCCCTAACTGTGGAAGATAGACCTATCCCACCATTAAACCCTGACCCACTTACTAATCATGGAGTATCGCAAGCCGCATATCTAAGGGTATTTGGGAGTCCCCTTGGTCGTTGGATCTACACCGAGGTAATTCTGGAATTGACTAATTTGGGAGAACCGAGGTATTGTAGCACCAAATTCTACAAACGTTGGAATTACAAATTGATATGAGTTGTGGATTTGGGGAGTCTGTTGAGAACCCCTCTTAACTGTTTGATCAACTAGTGGAGGGACTCGTGTATGGTACTTTGATGAATTCCTACTTCAAGAGAATGGATCTGCCATAACTCCGAAACCCATGAAGGCCAGATCTATGAATTAACGTGATCCGTAGATCTAGGGATGCTTCAGGTTCCTTCCTGGCCATTGGATTCCATGTGGCGGCTAGTTCGACATTGACCACTCTAGGAGAAAGGGGGTGGTAAACAGACGAAAGCCTTTGAACTTGCGAAGTCATGTGAGTCGTATATATGAGGACGTTGTGGGGTTGTTCTCGATCGTTAGATCTATACTGTCGTTATCCCAGTGTTGACCACTCAAGGAGCAAGGAGGAGGTCACACAACGGATACCCCAAATGTCAAAGTTACGAAATATTGGAGGTCATAGATTAGTGGATCCATGTGGACACATCTCGACCATGAGATATAAGGGTGTCTAAAGGCTATTAGTTCGGAGTGACGTGGCACACAGACGTCACTCAATGTGACGTGGACCCATGATTGACATGCCATGTGTCACCTTGATTAATACATGATGCTGACCCTATATGCCCATTAAAATGTGACACATGTCACCCAATGAATGGGCCACGTGTCATCTCCGCCTTGCTGCGTGTAGTCCCCTTGGCATGTATTCGCTTGGTTTATTGGCGGGTGGAGTACTCGGGACCCACCTATCCTTATCTCTGTGGTTAATACATGACCTTGTGCAAGGGTGAACCATTCAGGAGTTCGGGACTTCAGGACTCCAGAGGTTTGGGGTGCGATGTCGTAGATAAGATGAAAGACCCGAAGGCTGGAGCCATGTGGCGATATTTTAGGATCCTTCGAGATTTCGGGACTACGGAGTATGCATGCGCAGAAAGGAAAAGGGTCGTTTAGTGTCGAAGTGTGGAATGTCGAACCCCCCCTCTAGCTTAGGTGTTAAATGAGGTTCAAGTCCCACCTTTGGATTGGACGGTGGATGGAATTCCGCCATAGATGTAGGAATATGGAGATGGTATGAATGAGAGGGACCCACGTCGTCCTTGACTAATAATGGCCACAAAGCTTCGGGAGGCAATAAATTGCAATCCAAAGCTCGAATTTGAGCTTGGTATCAGTCGTTAGAAAGCTATGGTTGAGTAGAAGAGGTTGGAGACCTCTAAAACGGGATTCAAGACGATTAAAGTGAGAAAACGTTTGATGCCCCCATCCCTATAAAAAGTACTTAAGGTTCATGTGTGTATAATTTCAAATCAGTGTTAAACATTACTATTTGTCAAAGCCATGATTATTGTTTGTCATCGATTAATCCGATGAATATAAATATTTATTACGAACATTATGAAAAAAAAAACCCACAATATGACCTCAAACCTTAATGACATTTCAAAGAATATATATATATATATATATATATATATATATATATATATATATATATATATATAATTGCAATTAATATCTCAAACATTATATATGGTGAAAAAATATATACTTTTAAAAGAAAAACCAATATGAAATGAACAATGAACTAAAAATATATATTTAAAAAAAAAACCAATATAAAATAAATAATGAACTCATTGTGCTTAACTTTCAACAAGGATTAATAAGTTAAACTATATATATGAATTAGTTTTATTATCTCAAAAAATAATAATAATAATAATAATAAATACACATATAACCATAAAATTATCATATCAAAATATAAATAATAGTAAATGAGAGATTGATAAAAAATAAGAACTTATTAAAACAATATAATGAATTTTGACTTTCACTCAATTGTAACACAAATATATTAAATTAATAATTAAAAATAACAATGAGAATCAAGAACCCATTGAAGTAGTATAATGAACTCTAGCTCTCACTCAATTGTTGAACTTAGTGAAACTTAGTGACTAGTCATTCAATCAAGGATCTCATTAAGAAAAAAACATACTAAAACAAAGCAACTTAGTGACTAGTCATTCAATCAAGGATCTCGTTAAG
Organism: Picea glauca; assembly: GCA_000966675.3. Classification (NCBI taxonomy): domain Eukaryota; kingdom Viridiplantae; phylum Streptophyta; class Pinopsida; order Pinales; family Pinaceae; genus Picea; species Picea glauca. Next base: position 176,065 of record JZKD02S1674747.1, read on the forward strand.
AAAAAAACATACTAAAACAAAGCAATGTGATTTCAATCCCTACTCGCCAAATACATATACACCTTATACTTTATGGATGAAGTTTAGGTATGTTTATCATTATGTTCTAAATGAAGTTTAAGTATTTTTATCATTGTATTCTATTACATTAAGCAATAATTTGTAAACCATTTAAAAACATTCAAATTATCAAAGATATGTAGTGAGGAAACTCAACCCAAATCCATCTATTTAAAGGTTGGAAGAAAAGTGGCATGGAGAAAAAATTAAATATTTAATTATTATTATATTGTTAATATTTAAAAACTAAGTATTTTAATTTTTATAATTGTTAAAAAAATATGAACTAAAATTATATCTATTTTAATAATAGCCTAAAGGTTTACTAAAATGGTTTAGTTGTTAATTAAATAAACTTTACCATTTTATGCATTGATCTTAAAATATCATGGCATTGTTTTTGCATACTAAGCATTGCTAGTATCTTTATTGGAATAAGTGTAAGAATGTGTTCAAAAGATTTAAAGATTCATAGTTTTTTGGCTTTCAACATGGTATTTTTAATGAAACAAAAAGAGTTGAAAAAATGCAAACTTTTATAAAATAAGATGTGTTTTTTTTTATAAAATTATTATAATTTAATTGTTAATGGGTAGTAAATTATTATTGGTTGCTATTTATGAATGTATGTTGATTTATTCATTATGCAAAGAAAATTATGCCATTTGACTTGACTCATTTGTCACATTCCCATAGTGTGCCTTACAATCGTACATCTCTTGAGGGTGTGCAACACTGTGGAGGTTTATCGCTTGGTTGCTTGGCAACACTAAGGTTACTTTGTATGAACTATGCCTCTTCACCTAGAGCATACCCATACTCCATTCTAGGCTACTGACAAGTCACACTCCTACTCTAGTGTAAATTGTGTATACTTAGACAATTGTTAACAGTATAACACTTAGACATATTTAATCATATACATCCATGAACATGTGAAGCCAAGAGAAAGACAAAAAAATAGACAAGATAAACATAGATATAGTGTGAGCGGAAAAAACCATGCCTAACACCCAACTAATCCTTTGTTATTGTAGAACAATTACAACATGAGCTCTACCAACTTAGTTTACAACTTCGACATAGTTTAATGACTGACCGCATCTCACCAAGACACTCATGCATCACACCTTGGGTGGAGTTTCCCCTTGGCACGTCGCGTTCCCAAGGAACCCCAATTCTCCACTATATGAAGACTTTTGTCTCATCATTTGCATCGAGCATCATGCCTTCCATATCTCCTATGTTCCGGTCTATGGTGAAAGTGCGTGCACCTAGGGCCTTACACCATCAATGATTTGTAAGGTAACAAACCTCCACTCTTTTTACATATCTTTAGGTCTTGTGTTATTTACCTATTTCCTTAGCCAATGAGAAGCAATTTTAGAAAAGGTAGTTTCAACCGAAATAGTATTTATAAGAAATCCAATATCCCTTGTGATCATCACTGAAACTACTTACAACGAGGTAGTTTCAGTGATGACATTTAATCTTAATTCCATACATAAAACCTGATACTATCTTGGTTACAATTTCACCTCTCACACAAAAAGTAGTATTATTACCTTTCATATTAACATCAATATTCCTTTAATTTGTTTTTAACATTCCAAAAATCCAAACAAACAATTTAATTAAGAATTAAGACTATATATACCATCGGTTCAAGTGTATTGTTGGTTATGTACATAATGTAAAAGTACGATGACTCTCTATCGATCACATTGGGACAAATTAGAGATGAGGGAGATGTCCCAACCAACCATCCCCCTTCACCTTCAAACTAGATCGTAGCATGTTGCCTCACTATCTTGGTGGGAGGAAGAGAGGCCTATGGGGCACCTTGGGGAGGTGCCTTGGTGAATTTTCTTGGGAACACAGTTGGGTGAGTTGACAGATTGGAGGAAACGAGGAGTTGCAAATGTGACAAGTTTGCGGACATAAAAGGGTGTTTGAACATGAAGATGTGACTTCTTGAGACAAAGGCATGATGATTGGACTAGCTACCCAATTAGCTAAAGTCACAAGGGGATCCAATGCACAAAATCATGAGAAGACATAGCGAAGTATGGAAGAAACACTAAGTCAGTGAGACACCACACTTCGCAGAATCATGTGACTTCCTAAGGGGATTTTTCCTTGATAACAAAAGTAGAGGAGACAATAGTCGTTGAGTGGTGACAAGATCCAGAGATGGGGTAGAGGCACCATGGAGATCGACGGATGTTGTCAAGGACGACAACAACTTGGAGTGGGGGAGGATGTAAGGTCTCCTATGACACCCACCGGATGTGCACACTCATTTTCCATACTTGGGGATGAGTGAGGCAAGAGAACACGAGGGGCATGTGATCGGTTGGAAAAATGAAGACATGTGGGTGTGAATAGAAGCACCTTGGGTGCACGATGGTGATGTTCGAAACCAAGGGGACACACACGTTACTTTCCTTATGATGGTTGATAGAGACTTAGGTTTTTTTTGGGAAAGGACAAGGCAGCTTGGGTGCATGCCCAAGGAGTGGACCTGCCTTCCCTTGGAAACACATGCATGTTGGAGAGGTTGGATGACACCATCAGCACACCCATAGACAGTCTCATTGATTAGCACAAGATAGCGCACAAGGAAATGGGTGCATGCCCAAAAATGGGGTGCACAGGTCCAAGAGACACGAGAATTGATGGGTGTACAAGTTCGTTTGGACGCACCATGTCTACAAAGAGGGACGGTGATTCATTTGGGCAGGATGGTTTGTGAAGGGGCGTGGCATACCCAAAGGACGCGATGATTCCTGATGGTGACCTTTGAAGTCCATATAAGAAAATAAGGGCACCCAACCAAGGAAGGCATATTTGGGAAATATAAATAAGGAATAGAGAGCAAGTATGAGGCAATGTTCCAAGGTAAGGAGGAACCAAGGCAGAGTTGTGAAGATGGAAGACAAGTAGCCAAGGGTGGGACACAATAAGATGTTTTGGGGGAAGTTTGAAACGTAGGTCTATTTGAGGCATGTGTGAGGTAGAACCAAAGTCTATGTTAACTTGGTGAAGTTTTTGGCAGAGAAGGGACAATAGGTATGTGGTTGGGTGCACATTTGGGGCGTGCCGCAGGAGGTTGTGAAGGTGGTTACGACAAAGAGTCTTGGTGTGAAATATATATGTATGAGTGTCTTGGTGATGTGAGGTGATTAGTGTGATTCTTCCCAAGTTGTAAACCAAGCCAGTAGTGCTCATATTGAAATTGTTTTGCAATAACAAGACTTTTTCGGGTGTTAGGCATTCTTTGTGTTGCCACTATTTCTATGTATGTCTCTTGTTTGTTTCACAACTATTCTCTTGGTTTCTCATGTTCTTGGATGTATGATTAAATGAATAAGTGTTAATATGTTAACAAGATCATCTAAGTATACAAGTGAGTTGCACATAGTTGGATTGTGACTCCCTCGTAGCCTAGAATGGAGTATGGGTATGCTCTAGGTGAAGAGGTGTAGTCCAGACGAAGTATTATTGGCATTTCCAAGTAGCCAAGTAAGAACCATCACGATATAACACACCCTTAAGAGGTGAACGATCGCAATATCTGAACGAGCGTTATGTGGGGTCATGACAGGTGGTATTAGAGCTTGTTTGGTGAATAGTTTGGTGCTCTTCACCACACTTTCACCTTCGTGACAGGTGGTATCTGACATGCCCCACGTTGGTCCAATGGGACCAATATATCCAAGGGTCACCTACCTGGAAGGATGAAAACACTATGCATAATGAATTTCCCTATCTATTTTCTTGATTTATTTGTGAGTTAGATAGAATGACTAACATAATTGAGTGTTATTGGGGAAAAACACCCTACGGACTAGCAAATAGAGTTCAGACTTTTCATGCAGATATGACCAAATAGAAATTACTTTCTACCTTCATCCCTAGATTTAAATCCCCTTTTCTTAGTAAATGCATAGAAATATCAACCTACCTTGTTACCGACGTTTGATGTCGATCCTCCATTGTGCTTGATTACTTGTTCGCAATGCTCCTTCCAAAGCTGACCTGCATTCAAGATGAGCAACAACTATGCATGCATACTACTTATATACTAATAGGTTAGAAATCAAACATAAACTAATCAAACCATAAAAAGTTCATGAATTGGGATGGGAAAATCATTCTCTTTATTACTTAAAATGAGTCAACTTACAAAAGTTGAGACCGACCACCGCTCCTTGAACCTGATCCTGGGCTCCTCTTCTTCTGTCCTTCAACTACTTTTCTTTAAATCTCCTTTGGAATTAGGAAAGGCTAAAGGGTTGGGACAATGGAATATGTAAATGGGTAGAGTTTCTTTGCTATATTTTTCCTCCTTCAAATGGTACCCCTACCCCTTCTTTTATAGTCTAGAAGGAGCTAGGTATTTGGACGAACCCTCGGCCATGCATGGCCAGGAGTTTCAGTTAACTCACCCATAGATTTTTGTTCTGTCGACAACTTTCCTTTTTTCATGCTTTTGTCCATCCACGCGGGCTGTTTTGGGTCAGCCAGTGTGTACACGCGTGCAGTAATGAGTTAGGGCATGTGGGCCTGTATTCAAGAGGATTTTCAAAGAGTTGTTCAATAGTGTTTTGGAAAAGAAGGGATATGAGTTGGCCTGATGCCAGGTAAGAATGTGAGGTGCAATTTAGGGTTATAACATTGAGACATATGCATAAGGGTTCCTTTTAATGAATTATGACTAGTTGTTAGTTGAGATAAATTTTATGTGTTGTTAAGTTTGTTATAGGAAAATCTCCCTGCAGACAGGTAGATTGCCTCAAAGAGATAGACCCTAAAATCTAAGATAGAAAGTGATTAACGTGGACAATGACTTCCTTTCAAATATATACAAACTAATGCATGAGGAGGAAGGAGAACAAAAGTACCTCTTTATCGATGTTTGTCCCTGAACGCTCCGAGTTGAGCTCCAATATTCCGCTCCTCGATGAGCCCTGTAGACAAACAAAGTACGACCACTTCCTACTCTATTGATATTATCTTGAAAATAGATCTATCTATCAAAGATAAGTTCATGTAAGATTAGACACAAACCAGAAAGAAACAGGCCAAGCATGTCATATTAATGAGAATAACAACAACAGTACTTACAATCGTAGATGCGAATGCAACATCTTCGTCAAGTCCCCTTTATCTAACCCTTGCTTGAAAGATCCATGATCTGGATGATAGAAACTTCACTGATCACTCTCCTTCAGTTCACTGTGTGTTTCCTATGAGATCATAGGTTTCATGCTAGCAATTCTCCCCCTTTTCACCATCATAGAGCCTGCTTATATAGGTTAATAGAGGCTTAACGTCTTGAGGTATCTTTAGGGTAGGTTGAGGAATTCCCTCCTTAGATAAAGGATCTTCTGATTGAACCAAGAATTCAAATGCAACTGCCTTCCAAACTTGAAATATCCTCCCCTTATTCTCCTCAACGGGCCAACCACTGCCCAGATTAGACAACGCTCCCTCAAAAGGGGCATCAGGGCATTATAACGCTCCCTAAGAGGCTCAAGGGGAGAGCCAATGCTCCAAGGATGGATAACGCTCCTACAGAGGGGTAGTTTGTCATTATAATTCTCCCTAAGACCTTGTGGGGGAGCGCCAGTGCTCCTAAGGCTGATGTAGAGGAGCGCTCTCCTTCAAAACCTTATTTCAAGAGATCCTACAGATGGCAAAAGATTCTTGACTTCAGTAGATCATTCTCTTTCCTCCAATTCAAGTGTCTGAGGTATTCTAAGTGTCTCCTTGGTGTCATCATCATGGCAATATGCTTTGTTTGATGTTTGCGATACTTGCGACACTTGCGACACTTACGAAAGTTGAGAGGAACATGCGAAACTTATCAAATTGAGCAATATTGAGGTGTAATGGATTGCCCCCCAAAGTATGAAGTTAGAAGATGCGAAATGATAACTGAAATACTTTGTAGACCTTCAAACAAGGGTATAGACTCGGAAAACCTGACGGAAGATGCACACAAACATCCAACAAACATCATGACATGTTTCAAAACTCAAGGCAGGCATACCTATGCTTGGGTGATCAAGACTTGCAAGATATGGCCGCCATAAAATACATAGCGGATCCATAATTGTATTGATAAAAGGTATAGCCACCGAGGATACAATGTGGATCTATACTCTGATGACCTAGACTAATCGTAGCCACAAAGAATACACAATGGATCTACGAGGTGACAAGACATAGCCATGACCAATACAAAGTGGATCTATGTAACAATGTATGCATCATTTGTCCAAGAGAAAACTCCTTCGCAGCCTGGGCAAAGCGTATATCAAATTGATCACTCAACCTAGGGACTTCTTGCCGATCCCAATGTGGTACGAATCTAACCATGTGAATAGATGTCCTGATGTCAAACATGGCAGAAACCACTTGATTACTGGTCAATGGTGTGAACCGTTAACAAGTGCGAGGGAGATCACCATTAATGTCAATGATTCCCAAGGTACCCTAGTACATTCCAACGAATGTGAATGGATGAGCTGGAGTCGAACATCCATGGAATCATTCGATCAGAGGTCAATGATGTAAACCTATTGTCGAACGTGAGGAGGCCTTCCATTGAGGCATGCAAGTCCCAAAGTACTACATGGTTTCTAAGCCTAATTCCCAGATAATGTGCTGAGGTCGACAGGAATAGGCTCGTCAAAGGAGGTCCTTGATGTATCCCCCATCAATGACATGAAACAAACATAGAGATGTAATTGGTAGATCAAATGGACATGGACTGACATGGGTTTTGAGGCAAGATGTTTGGGATGGCTGACTCTAGAGGCAGATACTTCCCTTGAACACTGAGGCACAACAACAAAACATGACATGGACCAATACTTGATGATGCAGTGGATGTCGTGACTTGTGTCGGGTGACCCAAAGGAGTGAAAGAAACTCAAAGGATTTGCTCAGTGCAGAGGTTTAGCGGGTTATAATGCGTGCATATGACAAAGTGATGTGTTCAAGGGCGACTCTAAGAATTACTTGGTAATGTTGTCAAGAGACTCTTGGCTTGCTTCTTTCAAAATTTTCCCCCATCCAGATAGACGAGTACCTCTTTTTGATTTAATGATCTTGAGGAGGATAACACATGCTCGATATAACTTACCTTCAGTAAGTTCCTCTTCCTTTGTTTAACGAGCTGGAAGAAGTAAGGGTTCGATCCCATATGGGCCCGTCGATGTGCATTTTAGCGAGTCCAAAGACAGAAAACTCGAAGGTTTTTCAGGATTATAGAGTTTGGAAAAACACTTAAAAGAGAACTCTCTCAGTTCCTTTTTCATACAGTAGTCTAACGAGACCGAAAAAGAGATAAACTATCGCTCGAAAGACGCCCTTTCGAACCTTTTAACGAGTGTGAAAGGAAGCAAGGTCACTCAACAATCTTTTCATATTTAGAGAGTCTGAAAATAGTTTAAAGATGACTCCAGGGGGGTTCCTTTTTTGTGTGTCCATGCGGGTCTGAAAAAGAGATAAAAGTCTACCCGACGTGTTCTCATATTTTCGAGCTTGAGAACGAACCAAGACTATGCTCATGAGTGAGACAAGGTAAATAACTCATCAGAACTGCTAGGAAACCTGCGATGTCAAAACTACAAACCAGGGGTTTAGTGAAGCCATTATATTGTTAGAGAAACCCATAAATGACTATACCTTATAAAAATGGAAATTTATAAATAGAAATACAATGAAAAATCCATTTACCATTTCATTTTGCACAAGGATTTTGGAGTAGTGGAGATTCTCATTTCGAAGGTGGATCTTGTTTCACTTGATACCGGAGCTACAGTTGACCGTTTCTCTCGCCATTTGGACCAGGTAGATATTCATCTCTCCTTCTTTCAATTACATGGTTTAATATTCATTTTCATAACAAAATTTAGTTTAAAAAATGAAGCCCTAAGTCACCCCAAAAAGATCAAATCGGCCTCGTTTTAAAAGTGATGCGAAAAGGGAATTCTTTTTGCAAAAACGTTTTAGAAGGTGATGGCCAAGATGCCAATGCCTCAATACCTAAGTGGATGGGTCGTTTTTGGCAAAGAACCCATGAGAAATTCTCACATATGCCCACGCAGCCATAAGGGAAAATCATTTTCATTTAAAAACATTTTATTGTTGTGTGATTGACATTTAATGGCTAAGAGAGGGCATGATGATTATAAAAGAGGGCATGGTCTCTTTAAATAATGTGGGCATTAGATTTCATGTTTTTAAATTTCTTCAAGAAATTGCCGAAATTGTCAAAATATTGAAATAATGAAATTCTTTATTTTTTTGTTTTGTAGGTGACTTCGACGACCATGATCGAATGGAAAGAACGAGAGCATGATATTGATGACTTGGATGCCTTGCGGAGTCCTCACACACGGGCCGCATTGCAAGCTTGTGGCTTATTAAAATTCTTCAACTTGCAAAAAATGAAGAAGGAGATTTTGTTGCTTGAGCACATGATCTGCTTATGGGATGTCGCGGAGCAAGGATTTTGGATTGTCACACAACTTCTAACCATCGAGTTAGAAGATGTGTATTTCTTGACTGGCCTCTCAAAAAGAGGGGTCCCCATATCTTTTTCGGGGCAGAGGGCGCTACCTGAGCAAGTGGGCGTGTATCTGGCATGTCACTGCGTCCCAGGGGTAAGACTGGTAGGAGGTAGAATCCCTATTAAGGATATCCGAGAGCTTCCCCTCCGATCCATTTTTTTTTCCATCACGAGTGTGACGGGCAGTACTAGCGTGCATTTGGCATCAAGATCGCAGGTGGCTTATGGTGTATAGTGCTTGGAACCAACACTGTTCAACTGGAGTGCAGGTTTCCTTCGAAATGTGAAGGAACAAGTTTCGTGGTGCAGGATGGGACATAAACAGTTCGGTTATGGCTCTTTTCTGGTCTCATTTTTTCTAGAACGCATCCCCCAGATGCAACCTCAGATAGCACTGGCGGTGCGACCAGTGGACGAACCACGGATGGAGAGGTGGACTAGTCTGTCTCTGAGTCTAGTAGCTAAGTCAGAGTTTCATTTCATTGGCGATTTCTTTTCTTGGCTGCGACGACAGTATCTATGGATAGAAGACTTCCCATATGCTGAGGTGGATTTTCACAGGAGAATGGATTTGATTCTACCCGCGGGGGAGGACTAGGATGCGTCAGGTAAGAGACTGAGCAACACCTTGTCTAGTTTTTGATGTATATATAATTTTTTGGATATATAGAAGAGTTTTTACAAGATGTATTGTTTTCAACATGCATACAAGGGAGCAGTGCGCCTGGATGATATACCGATACCAGGGCGTCTTGGGGGTGCTCTAGTTGTAGCAGATCCGGGAGTACCGTGATAGGTCTCCAAGAGGTTGAAAGAAACCTCCAAGGCCTCACGATGGGAATTCCTCCTCTACGGAGGGGAGAAGTGCCTTTACATCTGCAAAGGCACACTGTGGGAGTGCCAGAGAATGTCAATTATCTATTGAGACGTGTAGTGCGCGCAGTGATATGTTACTCGCAACACAATGTAGTGCAGGGAGATTAGAGTCTCTTTGGTGATCGTATTTTTTGTATGCCTTGTCAGGCGATGTTGTATAGGTATAAAAACCCAACATTTTGCTCTTCTACATACTTTTTGATGTAATCAAAACATTTCAGTCACGCCATATATATATATATATATATATATATATATATATATATATAGTTCTGAGTTTTTACAGTGCCAAATGATTTGTACATGATGATGTCTGTGATGTGTTTTAATTTACATGTGATGTACAATTTTGCTTTCCTTACATCTTATATGTGGGTGAGATATCGATCCATGATGTAATTAGCTAATGAATCTGAAACACTATTGAGTTCTCTTGGAATGTGTTTATATTCAATGTAATCAAACATTCGTTCAAGACGGCGAACTTGCAGGTGGAGACGTAGCAGGATAGGATTACGGATAACATAGATATGGTTGAGTTGATAGACCACGAGTTGGGAGTCTAAGTAAACAATGATGCGAAAGATACCTAGGGAGAAGGCTTGGGTCAACAGTTTGATGACAGTGTGATATTATGCCATGTTATTGGTTGCTGGTCCTAAGCAAATACCTCCTGAACTCACCACCTCTTCAAATTGGTAAATGACCCATGCTGCCGAAACAATGTTCTGGGTATGTCGACTAACACCATTTGCAAACCTGAAAAAGATAGGAAAGGAAGGCGTCATCTACGCGTTAAAATACAAGCACAGTCATGAGTGGCAAAGGTAAAGAATCGAGCACGCGAAAGAAATAGACACACCAAACTAAAATACAATAATGTACAAAGTACGCATGCTGGGTAATCTAAGCATAATACTTTTTAAGGTAAATCCCGTTCCGGGGCTCTCCTAGGGAAATTCCATCATGATCTACTAATTCGTAGGCACCTCTGTGTAGGACACGTTCCACGATGTAAGGACCGTGCCACAGAGGTTCTAACTTACCTATCCCCAATTTGTCATGAGCTTGGTCATAGACGAGGACTAAGTATCCTTCTGCAAAAGTCCGAGGATGGACTGATTTGTCGTATTGACTCTTAATTCGTTTATGATGTGCCTCATTAACGAGAGTGACATCACGATGTGTTTCGTCCAGCTTGGATAGATATAAGAAACGTTCTTCTTCGGCAGAAGTATGGGGTAGGAGTTCTACTTTAATTTTCAGTGATGGAATCTCACACTCGATTGGTAGAACGGCTTCGATGCCATATACCAACTAGAAAGGAGTAAATCTAGTTGCGGTTTTCATGGAAGTGCGATAAGCCCAGAGAGCGGAGAAAAGTTGTAGATGCCACAATGTCTTGTTTACCCCTACCATGCATTGAATCATGGTTTTTAGGACTTTGTTGATGGCCTCAACTTGTCCGTTGGCTTGAGGATAATAAGGGGATGAGTTTTCATGGCGAAAACCCAATTTGACATGTAATTCGCTCATCATCTAGTTCTTGAAGTGTGCACCGCGATCAGTGACAATGGTGCATGGTACACCAAAACGAGTTATGATATGGTTGAAAATGAACAAAGTTGCGGTACGACCATCATTCAGGAAGGTAGGCATAGCCTCAGCCCATTTGGTAAAGTAGTCGACGATGACGATTATATAACCGTGCCCCCCGACTGAGGTAGGCTTACACTGCATGAAATCGATACCCCACTTGGCAAAGGGGTCGATGGCGATAATGGGGTGTAGTGCAGTAGGGTGGGTGCGTGCCTTATTGTTAAACACTTGGCAGGGTGGGCATTTTTTGACTGCCTCGATACAATCTTTGAAAATTGAGGGCCAAAAGTAGCTGGCATGTAGGATTTTTTGGGCTGTGGCCATCCCAGAAAGGTGACCGCCACAGGCACCAAGGTGACAATCGTTCAGAACGTGTTCAACCTCCTCGTGAACCAGACATCATCGAAGGATAGTGTCAATACCACGGTGATACAAAGTGTCGTCGACGATAAGATAACGACGAGAATGGTGGCGAATATGTCGACGCTCTTCATGAGAAATGTTAGGCTGAAAACTTTGGGTTTGAAGGTAAGGGAGGATGTCTCCGTACCAAGGATCAGAGGTGCTGATAAGGAAAAGAGATTCGTTGGGGAGAGAATCTCTAGGTTCGATGTCTTCATCGGCACGAGGGAGAGCACAGATGAGCTCTGCAAACACCAGGGACTTTTTGGATTTGGACTTCGTAAATTCAAGATCGAATTCTTGAAGGATGACGATCCATTTAGAATATTTTCCCCCAAGTACTTGATGTTTCAAGACGTGGTACATAGGGTTGGAGTCCGCAATCACTGTGGTGGTGCGTAATAAGATGTAATGGCAGAATATCTGGACAGCGATGATGGTTGCCAGAGCTAGTTTCTCGACATGTGAGTATTGGAGTTTGGGTCTAGATAGACTCTTTATCAGGTAATAGATCACATGTTCTTCACCGTTGGGGTCCTCCTAAACTAACACCATCGCAATAGTGGAAGTGGAGGCGGCTAAGTAAAGGATATAGTCCTTTGTATACTCCGAGGGATGTAATAAAGGTGAGTGGGTCAAGGCATGCTTGAGAGCATCAAATGACCATTGAGCAGTGTCATCCCAGATGAAAGGGTTGTTTTTCTGCAGTAACCGTATGAATCCTTTAGTTATCTCGGCGTAGTTGCAAATAAAATGGCGAAGGAAGTTTGCTTTTCCTTGCAAACTTTGGAGTTGGGTTAAATTGGTAGGTGGGTGTAAGGCTAGAATGGCCTTAATCTTTAAGGGATCCACCCTGATCCCATCTTTGGATACAATGAAGCTGAGGAGTCGACCGGATTCGACAACAAAAATGAACTTATGTGGGTTCAAGAAAATACGGTAGAACCGACATCGAAGAAAAATAGCCCGTAAGTGATTAACGTGATCAGATCGATTGGATGAGTGGGCAGGTAAGTCATCGAGGTAAGGCTCTACGATATGCTTGATATCGTGGAAAGCGCACGACATGGCCCGCTGGAAAGTAGCACCAGCATTTTTGAGACCAATAGGTAGCTTTCGATAGGCGAAAGTTCCCCATGGACAGATAAAGGCTGTCTTATGTTGATCAGCAGGGAAGATTTCAATATGGTTATACCCGGAGAAGCCATCCATGAAGGAGAAGATCACGCTCCCAGTGCAATTATCGATGATTTGGTCGATGAAAGATGTAGGGTAGTTGTCCTTGGGACAAGATTTGTTGAGATCCCGATAGTCAACACAAACACTGATGGTCCCTTGTTTTTTGGCAACTGGAATAAGGTTGGAGACCCATTCTATCAAAGGGACAGGATAGATAAATCCAGATTTTAGAAGTTTCTCAACTTTTTCCTTTATAGTTGCAATTTTCTTGGGATGAACTGGGCGAAGCTTTTGTCGAACAGGTTTCGCACCAGGGTAAGTCTTGATTTCGTGTACGATGATTGAAGGGTCAATCCCTGGAATTTCCTTGTATCTCCATGCGAAGACATCGCAAAATTATTTAAACAAAGCAGTGTAAGAGACCACTTCTTCGAGTGTGCAATTATCACCAAGGTTAATGTTTTCCACGACACCTTCTTTGATCGAAATATCAATAACGATAGTAGTAGAGATGTTACCCATATTCCCCTCAGAGAGAGTATCTTGTGTGAGGATGGGAGATTGTAGAGCATAGGTAACATCAGGAGGGAAGACAGAGTGTATGTATTGGTGAATTTATTCCAAAGGCAGAAGAAAAGAGGACCAATGATGGTTATCATCCCAAGGTAGATCGTCAATACTAATCATTTCCATAATAGATTCGTCAGAAGGGAAAATTTGGGAAATGTAATCGACGACAGACGATAGGGAATCCAACCATGAGGGCACCAAGTAGGCATCAGGTGCCAATAAATGTGGGTTGTTCGGAGAGGGAGAGACATATTTAATAGCTACGTATGCGGCCTCAGCTGGGCTAAGTGGCATGGTGTCACCGAGCACATCGAATTCCAAAGGACTAGGTACAATCCAAGGATCAGATGATTCCAAGGATTGATAAGGCATAGTCGAGATCATATTGACGGCGAAAATATGATGTGTGGTAGGTGGAAGTGGTGTAGGGAAAGTACCCATAAGGCTAGAATATTTCAACAAGCCAACACTAACACTTTCATATGTAACTGGGTGGTCTCCCGAAAAAGGAATGTTGTTGGTGACAGGGACGCGAGCGTAGGGTGTGCAGAAATCGAGTTGATCGATAGTGACAATTTTGACTTGATGGGGGAGTTGTACACATAGAAACACTGATGAGATGACGACACTCATATCGTAGAACCAACTTATTCCAAGTAGTAGGTTGTAATCGAGGGGGGCATCGACCACCTCGACATCAACGGTAACAGTTTTTTCGCCCAACTGAATGGCTAAGGATTGTAACAGTCCGTGAGGATGAAAACCTCATCCATCAAAAGCGCGTAACATTGTATGGGATTTGTTAAGGGTAGGTGATTTTAATCCTTTCCAACAAGCTAAATACATGACACAAGTAGACGCTCCCTCATCCAAGATAGTTCAGTGAATTTGTTGATTGTGAACAACAACATCGATTTGAAAAGCTAGTTGGTGGGAGAGTCGTGGTTGATGATCATCCAGGTTAAACGTGAGGTTGTTAGATGACTCAGGGTCAAAAGCATCGATAGCAGCTAAGAGAATTCTATGTTGGCTGGGACAGTGTTGTAGAACTTCCAAAGCAGACATAACACATGGTGCTTGAGCCAAGTCCTCAACAATGTTATAGTTTTGGGAAACCCGTGAACTAGGATTGAAGGTAGATTTTCATATAGTTCTCTTAGGAGGGCATAAGATGGAGTCAAACGAAGGTTTCTCAATATGAAGCGGCCCAGATGGAGGGCTAGCAGATGGAGGACTAATGGAAGATGGTAATGGGTTCGGTACGAAACCATTAATAGTCTTCGGCTTATCAGGTTTAACTGGCATGTCATATGTCGCAGTGTGAGTGGTCAGATTAACCCCGTTAAACATGTAAATGTGGGCACTTGTCGAGGCCTCATCATGGGATTGGTTGGAATTGCCCCTTGTGGTGGGGGTTTGAGCAACCAAAGATTGTTGCTGTGGAAAAGGCTGAGTAAGCACAATGGATTTTGAATTTCCCTTAAAAAGCTTGGCCACTTCATCATGATGTGGACAGTCTTGGGTGTAGTGATCATCACCACAAATGAGACATGGGAATTTCGGTTTTTGTTGTGGTTGTTTTCCGACAGCAGGGGTTTGTGGTTGATTTTTTGGTTGTTCGCTGTTATTGTTTTTCTTTAGTTTATTTCTCACTTTCTTCTTGCCCCCAAGTTGTTGTGAAGGGGTCGATTGGACTACATTCACCTCAGAGACCTGAGTTTGAGGGGGGGTAGAAGAGGGTGCAGTCAGGCTGGGAACAGTTGTCGAAGCGGGCTGCTGAGTTGTTCCAGTCGACTGAGAAGTAGATTGGGTTTTGACGGAGCCAATAACTCCATCCACATGCGAGGCCGATGATGGTTTGGATGGATCATTAGTGGCACGGGTAGAATTTTGTATCAACTCGTACAAAGTACTAGATTGTGAATAAACTAAGTCTAGGTACTGAGCTCGGGTAATAACTTCTTCCTTAGTGACTACACCACCCATGGCAACATCACGAGCGATCTGGGGTAACAGTGATTTGGTGAACCATTCCACTAATAATTGGTCTGGAATGACTGCTTTGATTAGCCTTCATCATCGTCTCCATTCATGAATATGATCGGAGATGTGTACGGAGGTTGTTTGATGAAGGGAGGTTAATAGTTCAGTACCCGTCTCATATCAAATGGGTAGTTGGAAGTGTGTGAGGAAGGACATGGCGAGGGAGTTGAAATCGTGAAAAGAGGCACATGGTAGTTCAATATACCATTTTTCTGCAGAACTCGTAAGCGTTCGTTGGAAAAGACACAAACGTATAGAATCATCCATGAGGGAGTTGGATGAACACCACAAATGGAAAGTCATCACGTGGTTATTTGGGTCTTCTCCGGACTTTCCATCGAATTTTGGGATATCAGAAGGAAGTTTAGCTGGAATAGCTGACCAAACCAACGAATGATAAATAGGATCATTCGTTAATCGAGACAAGTCTGGAAGGTCCAGGGTTGCTAGAAAAGGTAGTTGTCGGTTAACCTGTGGGTAATGCTGGTGTGGCATGGGGACACCAGTAGGGCCATACACTGGGTTATGCGGATAATTGTAACTAGTGGGCCCTCTTGTATGAGGTTGGTGTTGGCTAGGGTACACAAGATTTGAGGTGTTTTGAGAAACATGTGCGAGCGTAGGATAACCAGATGGGTTTTGAGGATTATAAGCTGGATTTGGCGTTTTTCCATGAAGGGGTTGTTGTGGAGCTTGATAATTGTGTCCTGCCGAGAACTGTGGGTTTCCTGGAAAAGGGAGATTCCACGGATTAGTCACGGCAGACACATTTTGTCCATACGGTTGATGGTAGGCTCCGGATTGAGGGTGCCCCCTAGCATGAGGGTGCCCCCCAAATGGAAGTTTTCCTCCGGTGGGAGGATGCCCCCCAGCTTGAGGTAGAGTTCTCAAAATTTGAGAACCAGACATAAATGACTGACCGATACTGCTAGATGGATTAAGTCCACCAAGATCGGTCCCTCTGGGTTGTTGGATAGGTATCGAACTTCCCGGCATAACTGGGGTAGTAGCGGCAGTGGAAAAATCCAGTGCTCTATACCCAAAAGGGAGTGATTATGTAGGTCTTGGTGTTACTGGTGTGCCAATAGCATCTTGGCTAACCATCGCATTACCAGTGGGAATAGTTGGAATGTAAGGGACCATTATAGAATGGGTCGTCTGGAGAGGAAAAGTAGACCTTGGGCCAACGGACGATGTGTTCGGGCCAACGGATGGTGTGGCCGTAAAGACGGTGGTACTGGTAAAATGGTTTAGGGGTACGGTGTAGGTTATAGGTGCGTCAACACCCATCCCTGTTCCATAAAGATCCTGCACCATGTGCGGCGGACTTCGAACAATGTCTGCGGTCCAAAAGGGGTCATTGGCTAAAGGGTTTGAACGAGACCTGGCCAGAATGTCAGAAGGATTGACGATGACAAATTCACCAACTGAATTCAGTTGGAGGACACGTCGTTCATATCCCTCCGGAATGCGGAAATCTTCCGGAGATTCTGAAACAATTCAAAAATTCTCTAAAGGAGTGGGAACTTCTTCTTGGGAAGTTGTAGTATTTTGAACCTCGCTCTGTTGAGGAGATTCCTCCGTAGAATGAGGGGGTAAAGGGGTGTTCCCTTCCATATTTTCTGGAGGAAGTCCTTGTAGCCTCTGCGAACGGCATGGAGGGTCGATGTTGGTGAAAAAGAGTCGGCGGAAGAGATCTATGGCCAAGTACCGAAAATAAACAACATACGCTAATAAAATCTAATAATCACAACCAAGAAAACAGGGCCTTCTCTTGATGACTGTACTAGTTGGTGATGAAATCCAATGTCGCATGATCAAGTCAAGAAGGGGTTGGGATATGCTGGAACAGTTACAATGGAAACCTGCTTAATGGACTTACGCCTTGGTGCAAGCTTCCACGCAGTAATTGTTGATTTACCCTCCAAGGATCCCAAGTGAGTTTGACCAATGTTTGATCCAGGTACAGTGAGACTTCCCTTCACTATCACCTTGTGTAAGACCCTAAAGATTATGGCCACTAAGGTTACCAATTCGCAGTCAGCCCTTGGGTGGGTACAGTCGACAGTCCGATCCGAACGTACGGGCAGGGTATCTAGCCCGAAATCAACTTGAAAGGATTCCACACAGTAATTGTGGATTTACCTTTAAGCGATCCCCATAATACAATCTGACCACTATAATCAGTCAAACCACGGAGGGATAATCCCCATAGCTCTCCCAAATGCGACCTTGTGCGTAAACCCCGTGTGAGAGGGGGATCCCAGACAAACTTATACAATAATTGGATTTGACTCTCCCTAACTCAGGATGCTAATGTTTGTTTTGGAAACTTTGGAGAGTTATGCTCACAGCCTAATCCAAAGTACTAAGCCTAGTCTACTATTGGTGGAGGATCCTAGAAAAGAAAATGTTCTAGATAATTTTTAATTAGCATTCATTTTATAGCTGTTCTTTACTCAAAAGGGGTGCATGGAAGTGAAATGGATGGAATTGTGACTTAGTCCCAAAAAATGCATCAAAGATGGTAAGAATTCATTTCTTTTCGATGAACATCTATCTAAGGGAGAGAGAGAGAGAGTTCTTTTCACTAACAAGCACTAGTAAGGAATGTCCTCAAACAAATTTTCTTCAATCAAATCTGATGTAATGCTAAAACTTTTGAAATGCCTTCTAATATGAAAAAACAATCATGAAGATGCTTCTTTATTGTTTGTATGTGAATAATGATTGATTCAAAACAATGCTTGTCTTGCTAATTATCTTTTTGGATCAATGAAAATCAGATCAACACAAGCAAAAATTGTACAAACAATACACCCTCTCATTGTGATCAAAACAAGAAGTGAAAGAAAAGAAAAAATCAAAGAAAAATCAAGAACTTCACACCAAAAGAAATGTCAAAGAACAATGATCTTAACTAAAACCAAATTAAAATATCCATAGGCCTCTGATGACCTTCACCAGAGTTTTTCGCTCAGTCAAAAAGGAGAGAAAGACAATGCATGGGTTTCAAAACTGCAAACAACAAAAAAACTCAAAACAATAGTGAAGAAGGCTACAAAATATAAACATCAAGGTGTTTGTTCTTCAAAAAGAAAGATGTCAAAGTTGAAAAGGAAGAAGCATTGACTCACAGGGAGACTCAGCAAGTGGGACCCAGAGGTAAAACCCTGAAAAGAGCAATTCTGGAAAGTTTTTTGGCCAAAAGAGGGCTGGCGCTCTGTTGTAAATGGAAAGGAGCGTTATAGCTCTCTATGTAAAGTAATTAGGGAGTGCTGGATCTCTGTTAACACAGAGACAAGGGCGCCAAGTTCAAAAAGCTCCAAAAAGTGTCAAAAAATCTAAAAATTGCAGTCTAGTCTCGACTATCAAGTTGAGTGCAATGGGGTAGGGAGTCAATCATCTCATGAAATCAATCAAAAAGGAGTGAACCAGTTCTGAAAACAATCAAGGGGTAAGACAAGGTATATGAGGATAAATCAAAACAAAAAGTTTCGATTTGAGGACTCCCCAGTGGATTCGCCAGTTTATGTTGTAGGAAAATCTCCCTGTGGACAGGTAGATTGCCTCAAAGAGATAGACCCTAAACTCTAAGACATAAAGTTCTTAACATGGACATTGAATTCCTTTAAAATCTTTAAAAGCTAATGCATGAGGAGGAAGGAGAATAGAAGTACCTCTTTATCGACGTTTGTCCCTGCACGCTCTGAGTTGATCTCCAATCTTCTGCTCCTCGATGAACCCTGTAGACAAACAAAGTACGACCACTTCCTACTCTATTGATATTAGCTTGAAAACAGATCTATCTATCAACGATAAGTTCATGTAAGATCATACACAAACCATAAAGAAGCAGGCCAAGCGTGTCATATTAATAAGAATAATGACAACAATACTTACAATCATAGATGCGAATGCGACAGATTCGTCAAGTCCCCTTTATCTAACTCTTGCTCGAAATATCCACGATATAGATCATAGAATCTTCACTGATCACTGTCCTTCAGTTCGCTATGTGTTTCCTATGAGATCATAGGTTTCATGCTATAAATTCTCCCCCTTTTCACCATCATAGAGCCTGCTTATATAGGTTAAGAGAGGCTTAACCTCTTGAGGTATCTTTAGGGTAGGTTGAGGAATTCCCTCCTTAGATCAAGGATCTTCTGATTGAACCAAGAATTCAAATGCAACTACCTTCCAAGCTTGAAAGATCCTCCCCTTATTCTCCTCAACGGGCCAACCACTGCCCAGATTAGACAGGGCTCCCTCAAAAGGGGCATCAGGGTGTTATAATGCTCCCTAGGAGGCTCAAGGGGAGTGCCAACACTCCAAGGATGGATAACACTCCTACAAAGGAGCAGTTTGTCGTTATAACGCTCCCTAAGACCTTGTGGGGGAGAACCAACGCTCCTAAGGCTGATGTAGAGGAGCGCTCTCCTTCAAAACCTTATTTCAAGAGCTCCTACAGATGGAAAAAGATTCTTGACTTCAGTAGATCATTATCCTTCCTCCAATTCAAGTGTCTGAGGTATTCTAAGTGTCTCCTTGGTGTCTTCATCATGGCAATATGCTTTGTTTGATGTTTGCAATACTTGCGACACTTGCGACAGTTGCGAGGAACATGCGACACTTACGACAGTTGAGAGGAACATGCAACGCTTATCAAATTGAGCAATATTGAGGTGTAACAATGTTAACTTGGGCTGCTAAACTTAAATAGTAGATCCATGTGCTAGATGGATGTTTGATGATGAATTCATGCTTAAGATGATTATATTTCATGATGTTATGTTATGTTGATAAATCATGATAAGGACACTCTAGATGTTTTCTCTGCATTGATATGGTTGAGATGATTATCTTTCCATGATGTTGTGTTATGCTAACTTTTTGTTGATGAATCATGATAAAGACACTCTAGATATTTTCTCTGCATTGATATGGTTTGAGATGATTATCTTTCATGATGTTATGTTATGCTAATAAATCATGATAAGGACACTCTAGATATTTTCTCTACATTGATATGGTTCATATTATTATATTTCCATGATATGATGAATCACAATAAGGACACTCTAGATATTTTATCTACATTGATATGGCTGAGATGATTATGTTTCCATGATGTTATGTTATGCTAACATTTTGTTGATGAATCATGATAAGGACACTCTAGATATTTTCTCTACATTGATATGGGTTGAGATGTTTATATTTTATGATGTTTATCATTGCAACATGCGAAGCGCTTAAATGTTTCATATTGCACCACTGTAGGGTGCGACAATGTCTCAGTTTGCACCACTGCAGGGTGCGACACTGTCTAAAAGAGGAGAAAAAATGAAATTCATGAAGTTTCTAGAAGAGAAGCTTCAGATATGAGGTGTCATTTGATCGTTTTGGATCTCACCCGTACTCTTGATTTGGGGTGATCCTAACCTCCTTTTCAATCTATAAAAGGGAACTTCTCTCATAAGGAAAGTATAATAATTAATGGAGAATAATGGTGGATAAAGTTTTTCTATTGGTTTGTGGTTAGAAGATTGTTAGCATTTATTTGGCATTGAGAGATTCAATCTAGGCTAAAGTAGTCAGTTTATGGTGATGGATCTCATGGATGCATTGTGGGTATTGGAGAAATGAACTTGTTGGAAGGAGCTTCACAACATCAAGGCTCTTGTTGCAATCTCTTCCATTATTGTTAACACAATAATATAGTTTCTTTCCCACAAAGGTTGTTTATGTTTGATTATATTTATTTCATTTCTCATTGATCATTTGTATAGGTTTCATCAAAATATACTATTGTTGCTTTCTCTCTTGTTGGCTTGTGTCTTCTTACAGGTTATCATTCACAAGTCTCAGGACGGAGCTAGAAACTACAACTAGCGAGGACAACCATCGATTAAAAGGTGTGAGCTCTTGCTAGCTAGTAGTTTTATTGCATAAACCTAGGGAAAGTTATATGTTATGTCATGTTTTGTTCTAGTCTTGGTTTCCGAGTCTAGGGAGATCAGTTTGTGTCCGCATAGACCAATTTTTCCGACATCAAAATTAGCGCCTCAGTTGGGGACAATGATCTATATTTTTTCTCTTGGTCTTGTTGCCTTGCCTTGTTTTAATTTTCTGAGTCATCACCTAACAATGTTTCATTAATAGGCTTTGGAAGTCACTAGAAATTATTCACAATTTTTTTGTTTTTTCCAAGTTTTTTTGCATGTCACACCTTGTCTTTGATATACAGAGCGACATTTTCGCATTATATTAGTTAGCATCCTGCAACACTCTTGGTTGTCCCACTGTGTTCCATACTAGCCCGCGACACTACTTGAAAAAACAAATTTTATTTGATCATTTCCTTTCCAGATCCCATATCTGCCTATTTCTATGAGTTTTAGGTTTGCATGACAGTGTTCTCAATAGTTTTAGAGCTTGTTTTTTACCATTGTTTCAATTATTGTGATTTTCCATTATTTTTTACTTTGTTTTTTTGGCAATGTGTGCTTGTTTCTAAAAGAGACAATATCTCTTAGCCTTGTCTTCGAGTGTCTTTCAGTTTAGCTCTTAATTGTTTTTCTCAAAGTATTTTTCTTTGAAATATTTAGTTAAAAGAGAGTTTTTCTTTTTGATTAAGTACTTCATTTTGCAAATAAATAAATAAAAAAAAGACATATTTTTAGCTTTGAATTCAAAGGTTTTTTATTCTTGCATTACATTAGTGGGGAGGCATTTTTAGTTGCTTTGAGTAGTGAATGTCTTAGTTTTTATGAAATTTTTGTGCATTTTTCATTTGGGAATGAAAAAGACTATTTTCCTTTCCATAGTTAGCATTCATTGAAATTGAAACTTTTGCACTTCATTTTCATTTTTTCATGGTTTTAAGAGTCAAGTCACAATACCATTCATTTCACAACCATATCTTTGAGTAAACAACAACCTAATAATCAAGGGTTAATAAAACCCATCTAGAAATTTCTCTTTCTAGGGCTTTGCACACCTACATTATCTTAAGTATAGAGCTTTGGAATAGGTGGAGAGGAAAACTCTCTAAATCTATTAAACAAATGCAGGATCTTGCGACAGGGAGAGAAATCCATTTTCCACATATTTGTCTTGGGAAACCCTTCTCAGACAAGGGTTAATCATGAGGTCACATCGGGACTAGTGGAGTAACTAACCTTGCTTCATTGGTTTTGGTGGAGATGTTTTCACGTATTACAAATGGTGTCGTTAGACACTTGGGAATCACTTGGGAGGGACACACCTTGGTCAGAGGCACCTCCTAAGGGGGTTTCATGTTTCGGCCCTGCCCTTGTGTGTATACCCAACTGTCAACTATTTCCCTGGGATCTGTTGTTGTAACTTGTAACCTTAGTGGCCATAATATTTAGGGCTTATACACAAGGTGATGGTGAAGGGGAAATTTTTCACTGTACCTGGGGCAGACATTGATCAGACTCACTCGGGATCCTTGGAGGGTAACCCACGGTTTTTCCATGAGGGAACTTGCACCAAGGTGTAAGTCTGTTAAGTGGGTAGAGAACATAATTGTTCCACCTGCTCTATCCTAGCCCCTTCTCATTTTGATCTCGCAATGTTGGATTTCATTACCAACTAGTGTGTCAGTGTGAGAAGATTTTTGTTTGTTTGTTTTCTTCCTAGATTTTTTAGCATGTACTATTTGTTTTCCCTAGCAGACCTTAGTTTGAATCAGTGTTTATGGAATTATTCTTTGGAAATACAAACGAAGGAACCACTTTTTAGGGAACCTTTCATTTTTCCTTCTTTTGGAAACATTGGTCCTCCTTATATTGCCACATTAAGTCTTCCTAAACTCACTATTAGGTCACTGGTATGGTTGTTTTCTACTCCGGTGATCTCAAATGCTCCTGGTCCTCCGGATGCAAGCCCCTCACCCAAAGAGCATCCACCTCATGTTGACCCTTTGCCTTCTTCACCTTTTACATATGCTTCCCTTTATTCTCCTTCACCTAGTGAAAGATCTAAAGCTAGTAACTAGGTGGATAAGAAGAAGAAGAAAAATAAGTAAGGGGAAAAACTTCCAACCACTACAAGACATGTTGGAAGAAATCAACCAGTTACTGTCAATCAGGTTGGGGATATTGATGAGGTTCATAAGCCTACCAAGACACCTCACAATCCCAAATTCCCTTGTATGATTTGTAATGGTGACCACCTTCTTAAGGATTTCCTTGGTATTCCCAAGGTCTTATATGTGTGGTCCACGAATTCCAAACAACCTGTGTCATTAGGTTTTGTAGGTCATGATGGTGACAACCCATCAACTAGTGATAGTAAACTTGGGTAAAATAAAAGTAGAGTTAGGTTTCCTTGTAGGTTATGTGAAGGTAGTCATCAAACTCACCATTTCCCTCGTATGGATGAGTCATCAAAATTGTTGGAAGACATGCTTGTTTCTCAGCCACAATTTCCAACTGCTTACCATAATCTCTCTCCTGACCTACCATTGGTTTCTAAAGTGGTTGATCCAGTTTATTCATCGGTCAATCCCACTCTTCCTTCGAAGAGTGAAGTTAAAGTGGTCGATTTGGCTCCCTCATTGGTCGATCCCACTCTTCCCTTGAAGAGTGAAGTCAAAGTGGTTGTTCCAAGTCCATCATCGGTCGATCCTGATCTTCCCTTAGAGAGTGACATTCACCAAGTGATCGATCCGATCCCATCATCGGTCGATCCCACTCTCCTATTAGAGAGTGAAGTCAATATCGCTCATTCTTTTCTTGTTAATACCAATTTTCCCATACAAGGGGACATTTCTCCTTCTACTGTGGAACCCCCTCCAAGTAGTGAGGCCATTCTTTTCAATTGGAATGGGATAACTGGACCTCATCTTCCTTCCTACGTACCTTTCCAAATCACTGTTCAGGTTTGTGGTAGGGACGTTCCTCAAACTATTGTAGAATAAAGTGCTTCCGTTAGTATTTTATCCTCAACTGGTTGGTAAGCTTTAGGTTGTCCTCAACTTGTGTTGGTCAGCCATAATTTGTTGGCTTTTAACAAACGAATCACTGAACCTTTAGGTATCCTTTCGTAATTACCTATTACTTTAGGAGGGAAAACCATCTATATTGATGTTATGGTAGTTCACGATCCCTTGGATTTTACTTTTCTACTTGGGAGAGATTATGTCTATGCCATGAAATTTATCGTGTCCACTCTCTTTCAAGTGATATGTTTCCCTCACAATGGAAAAATTGTGACTATCAATTAACTTTCATTTGTTGGTCCTACTTTGACTACCAACCACCTTCCTTCCCTAAATGGTCCTAATGTGCAAGTGGTATTTCCCCCACTACAGGTTAATTATGTGGCAACATATTCCATTCATTCAGCTCTGGATGAGACTTCTTATGAACTGGATATGGTAGTTGACATGGTGATCTCTTCAATAGGGTTATTAGAGCCTAATCTCCCTACCCCTATTGAAGCCATCTACATGTATTCCTTCCAGAGTGTTGTTCTTCCATACAAAGAAGATCTCTTCGAAGCTGTGAGTGAGGTATGTCCCTAGACATGTATTCCTTCCAAAGCATTGTCCTCTTAGAATCCATGATCAAGAAGATGTTACGAGCATAGTTTTATTTTAGGTTCCAATCTCATTAAAAAATGAAACCAGAGTCGATCAAAGTTCTTGTTTTTGTGTCAAGATCATTAAAAAATGAAACAAAGATCCACATGCATAAATTTATTCTTTGCGACAAGCTCGTGATTAAATGAAACAAAGGTCTAGGAATCAAACCTAGAGTTTATGAGCATAGTTCATTATCTTTATCAAGCTCATTAAAAAATGAAACAAACCCTCCTCCATTCTAATTGAGTCTCCACCTAGATTAAATATTTGAACCTTATTTTCCTCCACCTAGTGAAAATATTCCTATTAGAAGAAAGAATCACAGATGAGGAAAGAAGAAGAGTCGACGGAGGAAACGACACTTGGGGGGTATGTCTCCAGCCTTTGGACATCATGTTGGAGTGAAGCCACCAACTTCTACCACACAAGCTAGGGGAAAATACCTCTAGAGAGACACACTGCTAGGAGTGATACTCACTTGAGGGTTGTTCCCATCATAACATAGTAGTATTTTCTAGAACAATCTTAGTCTTTGTTCTTTCTCATGCCTCTAAATACATGAGAATAGGTTGCCAAGATCAATAATTGTTATTTTCCGCACTCGTTGAAACATGAGAATAGGTCACCGAGTATACTTTTATCTCTTTTCAGACTCATAAAAGATATATGAAAAATGAACTCTTTGGAGTCTCCTTTAATCTCTTTTAGACTCCCTAAACATGAAAATATTGTCGAGCGATCTTGTGTTGTTTCACGCTCGTTAAAAGGATTTTAAAGGGCGTCTTTCGAGCAATAGTTTACCCCTTTTTCTCTCTCGTTAGACTAATTACGAAAAATGAATACTCTAGTCAAACATGACTAGAAGAGTCCTCCTAGGTATTATTTTACACTTTTTCGGGCTTGGGAGACTAAATTTTACGAAAAATTTAATATTGGAGTTTTCTTTAAGTTTTTTTCAAACTCCTTAAACATGAAAAATCACCAAGTTTACTTTCTTTGGACTTGTAAACTGGATATTGAAAGACCCATATGGGATCGAACCACTCCTTCCTAGGGTTCATTAAAAATATTTCGAAGGACTCATCTGAAGGATGAGCTTATAGTACAAGCATATGTTATCCTCCTCAAGCTTGTGTAATAAAGAGGTACTCGCCAAAAATGGTGGGGGAAAATTGGGATGAGGACTTGTATTAAATCTGTATTAATTTTTGGTAGAAAGTCACTCTTGAACATGAGACTCTTTCACTTCTCATGTCATATTGGGAAATCCACTTGTCTCTTGTCGATCATACTTTTTTCCAAGTTATATTTTGATCTATGATCCTGATTTTGAGTAAGTGTTGCCAAGACAATATTGTGTCGGCCATTTTTTGCAGTATCAACCATCTCTAAGTCAACCCTAAATCACTCTATATTCTGATGTACTTCAAATCCTAGTACCCGTTTCGTGTCATTGATGGGGGATATATCAATGCCCTCATGTGACAGATCATTTCCTATCGACATCAACACATTATCTAGGAAGATGGTTTAGAAACCTTTAGTACCTTACAACTTGCATGCCTCAATGGCAAGTTTCCTCGCCTTCAATGGAATGTTTTCATCAATGACCTTCGATCGAATGATTCTATGGGTGTTCAACTTCATATCATCTATTAACACTCAATAGAATGTCCTTACGTACCTTGAGGACCATCATCATCATTGGTGGTTCCTTTCACATTTGTTAATAGTTTTCATCATTGACTCACAATCATATGATTTCTACCATGTTCGACCTTGATGCCTATATTCAAATGGTTAGATTCATACAATGAAAATATAGAAATGAAGACCCCAAATCTCATCTGATAAGATCCAGTTTGTGATGGAGTATCTTGAGAATGTACCATTACATAGATCCAAAATGTATATCTCATGGCTATGTTCAATTTTGAGTTATTATGACATAGATCCACAACGTATTTTTGGTGGCTATGTTAATATTTGAGATATTATGGCATGGATCCATAGTGTAATTTAGTAGCCATGACCTATCTTACTTGACATGGATATTTGTATGTAAACCATTATGGTTTGAGTCATTTGCATTATGAGTATGGGAATTCCTACCTCAGTAATGATATTGTAATTTCTTGTTTGTTGTTGGCAGGTCTCCAATGGATGAGTTCTTTGTTTTAATACCCACACGACAAAGTATTTCATCTCTCACCCCTTTCTAACTTCATAATTTGGCGGTCATTGTGTTACACAATATTTTTTCGCAATTGATTATGTTCACTTATCCTCCATCATCCAGAGCATAAAATACTTGATTGTTGAAGAAGAACCTTTCCTTGAAAGAAGGAAAACATGTAAAAAGGGTCATT
The DNA here is from genome assembly GCA_000966675.3 of Picea glauca. Classification (NCBI taxonomy): domain Eukaryota; kingdom Viridiplantae; phylum Streptophyta; class Pinopsida; order Pinales; family Pinaceae; genus Picea; species Picea glauca. The sequence continues at coordinate 203,366 of JZKD02S1674747.1, forward strand.
AAAGCCCTATTTCAAGAGAGTGTCACATGTTGCACCATTGCAGCATGAAACACCCTTAAATATTGCATGTTGCACCACTGTAGGGTGCGATAGTGTCTCAATTTTCACAACTGCAGTGTGCGACATTGTCTAAAAGAGGAGAAAAAGATGAAATTCGTGAAGTTTCTAGAAGAGAAGCTTCGAATATGAAATGTCCTCTAATCAATTTGTATCTCACCTGTACCCCTGATTTGGGGAGATCCTAACCTCTCATCCTAGCCTCCTTGTCAATCTATAAAAGGGAACTTCTCTCATAAGGAAAGGATAATAGTTAATGGAGAATAATGGTTGATAGCTTTTTTCTTCTGGTTTACGGTTAGAAGATTGTTAACATTTCTTTGGCCTTGAGAGATTTAATCTAAGCTAAATTAGCCAATTGATGGTGATGGATCTCATGGATGGATTGTGGGTATTGGAGCAATGAACTTGTTTGAAGGAGGTTCATAACATCAAGGCTCTGGTTGTAATTTCTTCCATTAATGTTAATACAACAATATAGTTTCTTTCCCAAAAAGGTTGTTTATGTTTGATCATCTTTGTTGCATTTTTCCTTGATCATTTGCATATGTTTGATCAAAATATATTATTGTTGGCTTGTGTATTCTTACAGGTTATCATCCACAAGTCTTAGAACAGATCTAGAAACTACAACTAACGAGGACAATCGTCGATTAAAAGGTGTGAGCTCTTGCTAGCTAGTATTTGTTATTGCATAAACCTAGGGAAAGTTATATTTTATATCATGTTTTATTTTAGTCTTGGTTTTAGAGTCTAGGGAGATTATTCTGTGTCCGCATAGACCAATTTGGCTAACAACATTTGAATATAATCCTTTATTGCACCCTTTCATCATAATTGTAACCTTCGTCTCCTATTTATATAACAAGGAAACTTAGTATTAGGATCATCTTATTTCATCTAATATTGTATTCTGAATTGGATATATTATAAAATAAGGTTTACCCTTCAAAGTGGACTGTAATCATTGACTTTTCATCATTTTTAAGGCATTGGATCATAACACAAACTTTGAATATAGTTTGGTATTTTTCACCACTACTGCAACCCGAACTATTGTGGTGAGGTTCACTTGTTGTGAATAAAGTTTGGGAACAGGCTTCATGAAGGTTCGGTTAGATGGAATGACATATCGCAGATACAACCTAATTTCATACTTGGTGATTTGGTTTGTGATGGAAGTGAAGGGCTAAGTTGCAGATGAAGTTATGACTTGTGGATATACCTGTGTGCCTACCTTGACCAGACCAGGAATAGAGTTGTTAGGGTGAAACGAGAATTTGGGCAAGGTGGATGAATGTAGGACTTGTCATAGACTTGTTCCCAGAAGAAATTGTAGAGTTCATCACAAATTTTTGAAGAAGTATTGAGATGAATTATTGGGTGCATTGGATGAACCCTTTACAAGTAGAGTGAAGATACTTAGAGGGATATCTATGGTTGGGTCACATGCAGATGGTAGTGACACCAAGAGGGATCCCAAGATAGGAAGAATGAAGGATCAACTCATTATCTTGGAGAATATTGTTGAGCAAATGACAGATGCAATGTGTTAGCATGGTGAGAAGGTTGAACAGATGGAGACTGAGATAGGTAGGATGAAGCATGGGTTTAATGAAGTCATTCGGAAGTGCCAAGAAATCACGAACTTGATTACTGATACCTTGACTGTCGACATTTAGATAGACTCAAGGCAATGGAGGAAGCACTTGCCTCAATGATACAAAAGTTGAAGGACCAAGATGAAACCATTACATTGTTGAAACAAGATTTGGCTAAAAAACAAAGCGTTGTTATCATGTTGATGAAGATCAAGATAAAGGAACCCGAGCCATATGGATATACTCACAATGCTAAGTTGCCTGGAAACTTATGTTGGGACATTAATTAGTACTTGGAGCAGTTGAACGGAATTTTGGATGAATCCAAGGTGAACGTTGTAGCGATGTTCTTGACAGGAATTGTTAAAATATGGTGGAGGAACCAAGCTAAGGACTTGGTAGTTGGGAAAACCGTTGAGAATATCAAAAACTAAGTAGAGATGAAGGTATAGTTTGGTCGAAGAAACCAAGCATGGATTGCAAGAAATCAATTGTTGGCTCTCAAACACACTGGTAAGATCCAAGCCTACATCAAGGAGTTCATCGGGCTCATGTTGGAGAGTAAATACATGTCAGAAGAAGAAATAATTTTCCACTTCATGAATGGTCTGCAGCTATGGGTGCACAGTGAGTTGTGATGACAAAACATGTAGACTCTTGCAGCAGCCATCACGATAGTGTACAAATGGTTGGACTTTAGGGGTGAACCCAATACAGTTCCTAGGAATAGAGAGGATTCCCAAGGTGATAAGAAACAACAAGGGAAGGGGAACAAGAAGGAAAATGGAAAGATGAAGATGTCTAAGGGAAATGAGGATAATTCCAAGGAAACATACACAACGGAAGAGAAGAAACTGATTTCATGTTGGATTTTTTCCAAGGAACACTATGCGAAGAATTGACCCTTGAAATAGAATTTGAATTCTTTGGAGAAGTAAGACAACCCATATATTGGCATCTTGTAGGTCTTGAATGTTGTCTTGGAGGGTGAATTGACAAAGAGCCAAGAGAAAGATGAGACAAAAAAATTCTATGTGCAATCCAAACTCAATGAGAAGTCAATGACAACCATGGTGGACAGTGTGGCTACTCATAACTTATTGAGGGAAGATATGGTGCGAAGGCTTGGTATGTAGCCTAAACCAATGCAGACAACCTTCAAGAAAGTCAATGCAAGTGTAGAGAGGGTCATTGGTGTAGCCAAGGATATCTCGTTGAAGCTTGGTGATTGGTTTGAAAGGATGAGTTTCACCATTTTTGCTATGGATGATCTCAAAGTTGTGTTGGGAAAGGCGTTCATGAAGAAGAAAAAGCAATACCCATTCCTCACAAGAAAACTTTGGCCATTTTATCAAGGAAAACTCCATGTTTGATTCCTACCATGAGGAGGAAGGAAGGGGTTATGCAGTTGTCTTCCTTGTATATTGTTGTTGTAAATATCCAGAGAAGACAACCTTGTGAGGGAGAAATTAGAAAATGTGAGGTGATGGTTGGGAAGCCTAATGCAAATAAGGAAAGGAGACTTGTGTTGATGGAAAAAAGACTTGTTGATGTTGAATATATAGTTGGATATATAGCTAAGATAGTGGATGGCTTGGATGATTTATGTTTGAAGGTTGATGAATCACTATGAAGATCAAATGAAGTCACAAAGGTGAGGATTCTAGAGCAGTTCGTTGAACAAGAGAAAATGCCATCTATGGACCAAGAGGATAGGAGGGAGACACAACAACCTTGGTGGAGGAGAACCAAGGAAGAGGATGATTCCTCCTCTAGTGAACTTGGACATGGTGAATGGCCATATGACCCTAAGTTAGAGCGAATCATTGAGGAGTGAAAAGGAAGAATAATTTCAAGCACCATTGCTTATGTACATAACACATAAGAATAGTGACTCTCCACTGATTGCATTGGGATAGACTGGGGATGAGGGAGATGGCCCAACCAACCACCCCCCTTCACCTTCCAAATAGACCACAACAAATTGACTCATTGTCTCAATGGGAGGAAGTGAGGCGTATGGGGCGCCTTGAGGAGGTGCCTTGGTGAAGTTTGTTGGGAACATAGTTGGGTGACTTGACAAATTAGAGGAAATTAGGAGTTGCGGATGTGACAAGTTTGTAGACAGAAAAAGGTTCTTGAACGTGAAGATGTGATTTCTTGAGATAGAGGTGCGACGATTGGACTAAATACCCAATCAGTTGAAGTCACAAGGGGATACAATGCATATCAACATGAGAAGACATACCAAAGTATGGAAGCAACAATAAGTCAGTGAGGTGTGACACTTATTAGACTGATGTAACTTCCTAAGGGGAGTTTTCCTTGATGAAAACAATTGAGGGGACAACATATGTTGATTGGTGACAAGATCTGGAGATGGGGAAAAGGCACCATGGAGATCAATGGACGTTGTCAAGGATGACAACAAATTGGAGTGGGGGAGGATGTAAGGTCTCTCGCGACACCTACCAAGCGCGTGCACTCCTTGGGTAGACTTGGGGATGAGTCAGGAAAGAGAACACAAGGGGCATGTGATCAGTTGGATGAATGAAGACATGTGGGTGTGAGAAACATCACCTTGAGTGCATGATGGTGACGTGAAACACTAAAGGAGAACACACATTGTTTTCCTTATGATGGTAAATGGAGACTTGGGTTTCATTTGGGTAAGGATGAGGTGACTTGGGTGCACGCCCAAGGAGTGGACCCGCTTACCCTTGGCAACATGGGCATGTTGGATATATTGGATGACCCCATCCACACACCCATAGAGACTCTCATTGATTGACATAAGAGAACACACAAGGAAAGGTGTGTGCACCAAAGGATGGAGCACATTGGTTCAAGAGACACGATGAATGATGGGAACACAAGTTTGTTTGGGTGCAATGGCTCTACAAGTGGGCGCAGTGAATTGTTTGGGTGTGATGGTTTGCAAAGGGGCACAAAACACCCAAAGGACTTGATGATTCATGATGGTGGCCTTTAGAGTCCCTATAAGAACACAAGGGTGAAAAATCGAGGAAGAGATATGGACAAGAGTAAGAAGGCATATAAATCAAGTCTGGTGCAAAGTACTAAGGTAAGGCAGAAATGAGGAAGAGTTGTGAAGATGAAAGACAAGTACCCAAGGGTGGGACACACTAGGAGAGTTTGGGGGGATTTTGAAACGCAGGTTTGTTGGAGGCATGTGTGAGGAAGAACCAAAGTCTATGTTAACTTGGTGAAGTTAGTGGAAAAGAAGGGACAACATGTCTATGGTTGGTTTCACATCTGGGGTGCACCGCAAGAGGTTGTGAAGGTTGTTATGATAGAGAGTTTTGGTGTGACTAATATGTGTATGTGATTCAGATCTTGGGGGTTGAGTTCTGGATGGCTTGAATGTCGAGAGAGGAGGAGTTTAGACGTGCCAATATTGCATGAAAAGAAGCATGGACAAAAAAAACATGTAAATGAAGTACTTGGGAGGTGAGGCTCAAAGAGGAGCCTTACCTCTAAATATAATTACTAGTAAATTGCTTAGAGTTAATTAATCTCACAATGAACAATAAAAAATATGAGAGAAGCCAAAATGAGTAACTTGATATTATGAGAAGGCTTGCTAGGCCTTTATATAGCATTACAAAATGGTCCATTGGAAAAATTCAAAAAGAGCTCATTAAATGAGTCTTTATTATTAGTATAATAGATCTAACTACCCAAATAACTAAGTAGTTGAAAATAAAACCCGATACAATAATGGAAAGAGCTCATTAAATGAGTCTCTATTATTATAATAATAGATCTAACTACCCAGGTAACTAAGTAGTGGAAAATAAAACCCAATACAATAATGGAGAGGTGGGACTCTATTTGACCTATGTGGGCAACCTGTTAGCCCAATTAATTAATGAGGAGGTGGGCATCTCTTTGATCCACATGGGAAATCTATTAGCTTTATAGCTTTATGACTTTTGCATCCAAATTTAGACCATATACCCCCTAAACTTCAGATCATGCCCCCCCCGCCCCCTCCGTTAGAAAATGATGGTCCCCATCATTTCACCTATGCTACAAAGAGACCCATGAGTACAATGTTCTAAGTCCCAATGAAGGGAATGGTTTTGTGTGATTGACCCATAACCGTTTACATTAATAAAATGGAAAAATCATGACTTTGGAGGCTTTGAATCTCCTTCTACAAATTTATTCATAACTTCTGCTACATGTGATGAAATCCAATTCTGTTGAAGACCCATTTGAGTTACTGAAGATATATTTCCATTGGTATATGTAACTTTTTCTGAGGTGGTCCATGGAGTGAGAAAAACCATGTCAAATTTGAAGGGTGTGTGACCATGTTGGTTACAGACATGTGTTGCTTCAAACAAAGGTATCTCATAAATCAGACAACAAAATGAAATTCCACAAAATACCCATTTGAGATATTGAAGAGATATTTGCAGCCATATTCCTTCTGTAGTTTCCTGAGCAGGGAGAAAAAATATCGTTGAAGATGGTGGTATGGGCGGCCTCCTTGGGTCAAATACATGCTTATATTCAATTGATGATATCTCTCAAACCATGAAGCTAAATGAGATTCTGTGAAATACCCATTTGAGATATTGAAGAGATATTTCCATCCATATGTGGAAACACTACTTTAGTTTCCTTAACAGGGATAAAAATACCATTGAATATGGTGGTATGCAGGGACTCCTTGGGTCAAATACATGTTGATATTTAATCGTTAATATCTCTCAAACTAGGAAGCGAAATGAGATTCCGCGAAATAACCATTTGATATATTGAAGAGATATTTCCAATGAGCTATGGTAGAGCCTATAATTTTTTTTATAGGTTACAATGCCACAACGGATGCCAAGGGTTTATAGAGCAGCATGGGTTGTTGTAGAGATTGTGGAACTGCCGTGGGAAGCATGGAAACCATGAAAACTTGTTGAAAAGGTTGCATACCAATGGATTTAGTGAATCCATTTATGGATGTAGTGAATCCATTTATGGATGTAGTGAATCCATGTATGGTTCTCCTTGTAATGATGAACGAAGATCTGAGAGAAAAAAAATCCTTGTAGTGCATGTGGAGCAACTGTGATGCTTATAGTGTATGGCCCATAAAATGGATTCTGATAGTACCAAAATGAGGTTGGTGATTTTTGCAAATGTTTGAACCTGCAACATGATTCAAACCCTTTTCCTAATGGAGAGTGTATTCGTTTTGATACCACTTATCTAGATCTCGGGGGCTGATATATGGATGGCTTGAATGTCAAGAGAGTAGGAGCTTAGACATGAAAATATTGCATGAAAAGAAGCATGGACAAAAAAAAAAAACATGTAAATGAAGAACTTGGGAGGTGAGGCTCAAAGAGGAGCCCCACTTCTAAAACTAATGAGTGGTAAATCACTCAGAGCTAATTAATCTCACAATGAACAATAGAAAATATTAGAGAAGCCAAAATGAGTAACTTGATATTATAAGAAGGCTTGATAGGCCTTTATATAGCATTACAAAATGTTCCATTGGACAAAGTAAAAAAGAGCTCATTAAATGAGTCTATATTATTAGTATAATAGATCTAACTACCCAACTAACTAAGTAGTGGAAACTAAAACTCGATACAATAATGGAAATAGCTCATTAAATGAGTCGATATTATTCTAATAATAGGTCTAACTACCCAAATAACTAAGTAGTGGAAAATAAAACCCAATACAATACTGGAGAGGTGGGAATCTGTTTGACCCATATGGGAAACCCGTTATCCCAATTAATTAATGAGGAGGTGGGAATCTACTTGATCCACATGGGAAATCTATTAGCTTTATAGCTTTATGACTTTTGCATCCGAATTTAGACCATATACCCCCTAAAATTCAGATTAGTATGAGTGTGTTGGTGAAGTGAGGTGAGTCGTGTGAATATTCCTAAGTTGTAAATCGAGTCGATAGTGCTCATATAGTAATTGTTTCATAATAATAAGACTTAGCCAGGTGTTAGGCATGGTTTGTGCTACCCAAACTATTTTTTTGTGTGTCTCTTGTTTGTTTTGCATTTGTTATCTTGGTTTCTTATGTTCTTGGATGTATGCTTAAATGACTAATTGTTAACTTGTTAACATGATGGTGTAAGTATACAAGTGAGTTTCACAGAGTTGGAGTGTGACTCCCTCATATCCTAGAACAAAGTAATGGTATGCTCTAGGTGAAGAGGCGTAGTTCAGACGAAGTATTCTTGGTGTTGCCAAGCAGCCAAGTAAGAACCATTGCAGTGCCACATGCTCTCAGGAGGTGAACAATCGCAATATCTAATATTGGACTATGGAATTTATAAAATTATAATTTATAATTGTACATATATATGTAGTGACTCTGAAACTCCTTTGAAATTATAACTGCCATCTATAATCTCCTATGAATGAATTTTATCAAACAAAAATAACGAAAATCATAGTTAAGAAAAAAACCTATTTTATCTTCCATTATTTTAGTTGAATAGAAAAAGGTAAGTTGTATCCCACCGCCCACGGGAAAATGAGAAGAAAAAAGAAGTGTGGATAAATTTAAGACAATTTAAATGTGAAAAACAAGAGTGGGTTAATGTATGGAAAATTAGTGAAAGGAATAGTTTTAAATCAAAACTTTGGAAAGGACCATTTGATTCTATTGAAACTTTACCTTAGCATGTGTGGAAAGGTCCGTTTGATTCAATTGAAACTTTATCTTAGCACGTGTGCACAACTTTTTGTACCTTTTTGAATTTCGGTGTTAAACATACATTTTCAATAACTCTAAATCCACCTCAACCCAAAAGTGGAGAAATTACCCTCACAAACGAGTTGCATGTGCTGCATGTGGTTGCACACACAAAAGTATTGTGGGGACATTAATATAATGGGCACAGTGAGTAATAAGCACTTGGTTACATAACATTTAATTATGAATTCTTATTTTTATGTACTTTTATCTTAAATGAAATACATATGCATATCTTTATGTACCATTTTTCACTTTTGGTGTTTAACATACATTTTCAATCGCTTTCAATCCACCTCAACTCAAAAGTGGGGAGATTACCCTCACAAACAAGCGGCATGTGGCTGCACAAGAGCATCATGGGTGACATTAAGAATATGGGGAGTAATAAGTATTTGAGTATTTAATTGCTCTGTATTCATAGTTTGCACAGTTAGATTGAAAATTATTTTGGATTCGACGATGTGAACTCTGACATACAAAGCATTTAGTTGAGTACTTATTTCATGTCATAAAAGTATTGTAGGGAATTGGGGAAACAAGATAGGATTTTTATATAGCCTTGAGGGTTAGCTCAAATGGTCTAGAGCCAAACATGAGTTTATCATGTTTGTTGTTGGTCATGGGTTTGACTCTCTTGATTACCCTAGGGTGAGGTCTTGTAATTAGGGTCGACGGTTTACCCCGCTTACCATCCATGGATCATGGGGAAGTATTCAGAGGGTTTTTTGCGAGTGCATTTTCTTGGGAAAAAATAGAACTTTTATATAATTTTAATACTTAATAAATATACCCTTGGATGAGGTGCCACATGCTTAGCCATGCACATAAAGAAATCCCCTTCTTTCCGCCTCTCCTCCTAGCTTTAATTCATGAGAAGGGATTCAATGCAGGGCGTTGATGATGGCAGTTATCACCCCATGCAATTTCAAGTTCATTGGTTCAGGATGTCACCAAGGTTAATTTGGAAGCATCCCATAGAGGATGATGTCACTTCATCTATAACTACGCCCTTAATGCGCTGAAGCACAACTATTTCCATTCTCCTCTCCATAATTTTTGTTATGTTTCTCTTTCGGGCTTTGCTGGTGCATTGGGATTCTCCTCTAGGGAATTTCAAGAACGTTCATATCTGGTTTCTTTTTCTATATCTACAACCCAATGCCCTAAAATTTGGACTCATTCCTTGTGGGTGAGGTCTAGACTATCTCCATTACCTTGCATGTCGTAGAAGAAATATTGGTATCCATGACTTTGGGTCACACCAGTCTCCTCCCCCGAATATCCATTTCGATGAGACGTCGATCTTTGATACCAGCATGGAAGAGGAAAATTGGGGATGTCCAATCATTGAGGAGTATGCATCGACTCCACTTCCTAAGAATGCAGAGGGCTCATCCACAACTATTCTCTTTCCACGCATGCCATTGGACCACTCTGTTGTGCATGCAGAGGAGCCGCGTCCAGACTATTTGACCAACCCATCAGAAGTCCATTGGGGGTTTCCTATCATTGAGGAGATACCTCTGCTCATTCCACTTCATGATATCATTCCTCCATGGGAGGAGGCCCCAACTTCTACATTTCCTATTCTCTCAGAGGATCATATCAGTCTGATAATGGACATCCGCAGAGACATGGTCGATCAAAATTTTCATCAAGAATTCTTAAACCATCAGCTGGATCTTCTATTTGAGGCATTCTCAGGTGGACCATCTTCCAACAATTGTCAATTTTGTCATCAACCCTTCACCCTCACCCCATCTTGGAACCGACACACTCATGGCGAAGAGAGAAACGACACTCCTGGTGCATCATCTATTTTTTCTTTTTATAGTTTACACCTCTTTCAGATATCTAGGATTATTTTTAATAGCCTTTTGAGGCCCATGTAATTGCAATTTTATTTTTCTCAGTATAGATATAGATACAAAATTAGTCTGGTTTTACTTTTTCAGGAGCTTGGAGCCGACACTGGTTTCCTCCTTTTGGCAGGCTGGTCTCCAGGCTCCTCAGGATATGTAAGTTTTTTAGTTCTTGAAGGCAATACAAACTTTAATTTACAAAAAAACAATAATTAATAAGTATATATGTCCATAGTTTACAACCATGGACCCAACATTCAATTCTTCATTCATGAATTTAATAAGTGCATAATTTTTTTTTTCCAATTCTTTTTGCACAAATGCGATATGTATTTATATTTAGAATTTATATAAAAAACTTTTGGCTATTTTAAGACTTTAAAATTTTGGACTTTCAAAAAAAAAAAAATGAATTAAGGTAAAACAATATATTGTTGGAAAAAAATGGACTTGTGAAAAAAGTTGAATTTATTCATTTATTAATCAACTCCATTCTCAATTTTTTCCATGTTCACCCTCTTTGAACTCTACTTTAGAATCCAAAAACTAATGGTCTTGAATAGCTAGTCATCGAAATGAATATTTTCTAACGAGGCTTCATAAAAACTTGTTAAGTCAAGTTTAGCGTAAAATAAATTGAAATTGGGTGGAATATACCCTACAAATACTATAGATCGATTCAAAAGAATAAAAAGAACCTCAGGCACCTATAGTGTACAATCTCAACAAATCAATTTCACCAACCAATAATGAAAAATCAAAAAGCAGGTTTGAGTTGTAATATTGAGATCTCAATCTTTGATACATAGTAGTGGTAGGTGGTTTTAGAGATCCATCATCAAAGAAACATCATTAGTTCAAGAACCAACAATCTATAATCAGTTGGTTGGTGGAAGATCCATTATTCATTACGGGTCTCCCTTCTCTATTCCTATAAGGGCCATAGTTGTAACCTCTTAGGGATAGAATATGCTAATATTGTAGAAAATTGTATGTCCTTTTTCGATGCATTTCCATCATAAATAAACCATTTTTTTTGAAATTGTAAGTTTGGATTGCATAATTTGTAAGATTGAGTTACATGAATGTAATGGAGGCTAAGAAATCACTATCTAATGCCAAAATTTGCAAAATTGTATCTTATCATTATCGAATGCAATTTTCATTAGATTACATCAAGTTTCAAGATAGAAAGTGTGGTTTACTACAAGATGGGATGGTTCCCTCTATGATGAGATTCAAGACCGAGAAGGGTAACATGTATAGTTTCATTCCTTTCCTAAAGGAATAGAGCATCCCCTCTCATCCCTCTCTACTCTCTTCATTTTGCATCTCAAACATATGTGTATGCTAGTTTTTATCACTACATTTCAGGGGAGTCAAACATTTGACAATCAATGCAAGTAAGAGGAACAAAATCATGCATGCAAGGAAAAATATAGAGAACAAAAACTGTTGCGTTGTTATATTATTTGCAATGAAATTTGAGGTGGATCAAATAATAGTCGAATTCAAAGGTCGAGGTGGTTTGACCAGGTAAATATGAAGTCGAGGTGGATCGAAAATAAGTTGAAGGTTGAGGTGGCTTGACCAGGTAAAGACAAAGTCGAGGTGGATCGACAATAAGTCAAAGGTTGAGGTTAGTCGACGAGGTAAATTCAAAGTCGAAGTTGAGGTGGATCGACATGGTAAAGACATTAATAACAAGTCGAAGAGGTCAACTGACAAGAGGTCAACTGGCAGGTGTGTGACAACCGACTAAAGGCCGAATGAAGGTCGACTAGTAGTCGACGAGTAATACGACCCGATAGTCGAATGTAACAAAATCCCAAGATTCACGGGATTTGTAGCTAATGAGCTACATGTATCTGTAACCATTTTTGGGCACCATTTCTTTAGGGTTTTTACTATTGTAAAGCCTATAAAAGAGATGTGTTGTAAGGCCATAAAAGCTAATCAATAATATTGAATCTTTATATGATGAATGGCTAATCGCCAAGAGTCTGTAATTTATAGGTTGTTGGTCATGCAGATGTAAGACAATCGACTACATGGTTCTTCTTGCGTAAGAAAGAGGGTATGATGTCAATTGTGTCTGAGGTGTGGACCAAGGTTAGACATGTAACCTTTTATTCTGAATGAATAAGAAAACAAGGAGAAGAATGCTCAAGGATTGTTGGTTTTTCTAGTTTGGGTTTCCAGGGTAAAACCTCTATGTATTGCGTGATTGTTGTGTCATTTAATTTATTGATTAAATATTTCTTCCTCTCTTCTACTAGGTTTAGTGTGGAAGTGTGTCTCATTTACTAACATATGGTATCATAGGTTGGAAAAAAAATCTTCGATCTGAGCTAAGCCCTAGGTACAATAATATTCGTACACTAGAAATATTTAAAGATTGTGTTAAAGAATGGAGAGTAGTTCGAGAATAGAGATTGAAAAATTCAGTGGCCATAATTTTGAGCTTTGGAAGCTTAAAATTGAATATCTCCTTGTAGATCGAGAACAATGGAAAACATTATGTCCAGGTACCATGTTGGAAGGTATGTCGATGGAAGAATGGGAGAAACTCGAGAGAGGAGAAAGGATTATGATTCAACTTTGTCTTGCAAATTCTGTGTTGTTGAATGTTTCGAGTGAAGATTCAGCCAAGAAATTGTGGGACAAGTTGGGAATCTTGTACTAGTCGAAATCGTTGGTGAAAAAATTGTTTCTCATAAATAAATTGTATCTTCTAAGAATGAGTGATGGCAATTTGCTAACTAGGCATTTAAATGCATTTAATACTAGTATAAGATGTTTATCTTTTGTGGATATTAAAATCACCGAGGAGGACAAATGTATAAGCCTATTATGTTATTTTTCAGACTCCTTGGATAGATTAGTTGTGGCTATAAGGATTAATACAACCACATTAGCATTAGAAGACATGGTTTCATCTCAATTATCAGAAGAAATGAGAAGGAAGAACATGGAAGGATAGACCAAACATACTTTAGTGTGAGAGGGCGACCGATTGATAGAGATAAAGACAAATTATTCGGTAGAAATTCTAAGTCAAAGGGTAGATCTAAATCCCCAGTTCAATCAACAAGAAGATGTGGGAAATGCGATAAATTTGGGAATTATGAAAAGGAATGCAAGTTGAGGGCGATGGAAGTTAGTATAGGATCTGATGAGAAGTCGTCGACTGAGAGAAACATGAAGCCAGATAAGGGAGGTGATGTGTACCTGGAGTTGACCAATACAAGGTTGGATCAAGATGTTTAGTTGATCGAATCAGGAGAATATTATCATATGACACCACATAGAGAATGGTTCTATGAATATGAATGATATGAAGGAGGAGATGTGTTCTTGGGGGATGACTTGACAACCAAAATTATCAGACGAGGAAAATTTTGACTAACATTGAAGGATGGGACGAGTAGAAACCTTCCAAGTGTGCTACACATTTCGGGCTTGGAAAGAAAACTAATATTTTTTAGTAAGATGAGTGATGTTGGGGCACATACTCTATTTCAGAAGGATTCGTGCAAGATAGTCAGAGGTGCGAGGGTATTAATTAAAGGATTTCATATTGGAACCCTATGCAAGTTTTTAAGGAGTGTCGACTCAAATGGATCCAACAACATTGTTATTCCTAAAGTCAACTCGACTTCGAATCGACTCGACTTGAATCGGGCTGATTCGATTGAAACTGACTCAACAAGTCATCATAAATCGACATGACCATGCTATGGCATGACAAGATGGGACACATTGGATAAAAATGTCTTCGATCTATTCACAATAAAGGTATGGTCGAAAATTTTTCTGAGTGTAATTTAGAATTCAACTTTTGTGAACATTGTATATATGGAAAATAAAGTCAGGTGAGGTTCCCATCTGGAGTGACAAGGGAAAATGGGATTCTAGATTTGGTTCATAGTGATGCGTTTTGCCCTGTTACAATGCCTTCACTTGGTGGATCCTTGTATTATGTCTCCTTCATAAATTAGTTTTCCATAAAGACATGGATGTATTCCCCGAGGAAGAAATCATGGGTTTTTGAGAAATTCAAAGAGTTTAAATCTTTTGTAGAAAAACAAACATATAAGAAGATTAAGGTGATGAAAACTGGAAACAGTGGTGAATTATGTGGAAAATAATTTGATCAGTTCTACAAGCAGTGTAGCATAACTAACCAAAATACCACACCATATACCCCACACCAAAATGGAGTTGACGAGAGAATGAACAGAATGTTGATGGACAAGGAAAGGAGCATGCTGAGTGGTACTAGGCCCGCACAATAATTCTAGACGGAGGCAGTGGACACTGCAAAATATCTATTGAATATGTCTCCTTCGTTGATACTAGTCGACACGACTCCAATTGAGGTATGGTCGAGTAATAATCCTGCGATTTCACATCTCAAAGTATTTGGTTGTGATCCATTCGTGCATGTTCCCAAGGAAAAGAGGAGCAAGTTGGACAAGAAGACAGTCAAATGTATTTTCATTGGATATAAAGAAGGAAAGAAAGGATATAAGTTATGGGATCCTGCATCGAGGAAAACATTGTGAAATCGAGATGTGGTCTTTAGATAATTCATAGGTAAGTCTGATCCTGAGGAAATTGTTTAGACCGATAATAATCTTGAGACGATGCAGTTTGAACTAAGGAATGAAGACGATGATTTAGATGAGTCGACTGAATCAGAGGAAGAGGTGGAACAACCAACCCCGGTGGTAAGGAGGTCATAAAGAGTAAGAAAACCAATGGAAAGGTATATTCCACCTGACTTTCACTCCCCGTTCATGTTAACTGCCACCGATGAAGATCCCAAGTTGGTTGGGGAGGCAGTCGACTTAGCAAAGGGAAATATCTAGAAGGACGTCATGGTCGAAGAGATGGAATCCATGCACAAGAATGAGACATGGGATTTAGTCAAGTTTCCTAGTGGAAGAAAACATGTTGATGGAAAATGGGTATTCAAGAAGAATATGAACGCAAAAGGTCAAGTCGATAAATTCAAAGATTGATTGGTAGTAAAAGGATATTCCCAAGTTGAAGGATTCAACTTTGGTGAGACTTTTTCCCCTGTTGAAAAATTAACTTCCATTACAATACTAATGTCTCTGGCTGCAACATTTGATCTGGAAATAGAATAGATGGAAAACAATACAATGTTCCTACATAGGGAACTGGAAGAGAAAATATACATGAAACAACTTGAAATATTTTTAGTAAAGGGAAATAAAGATTTGGTGTGTAAACTGAAAATATCCCTTTATGGTCTAAATCAAACACCAAGGATGTGGTACCAAAAGTTTGACACATACATCCTTAGTTTGGGATTTGTGAGAAGCAAGGTTGACCACTGCATATATTCCAAAGAAGAAGGTGGGTGTTTCATATATGTAGCTTTGTATGTCGATGACATGTTTTTTATTGGAAATAGCATGAATGGAATAAAGGAGGTGAAGAAGCAACTATCCTCCAAGTTGTACATGAAGGATCTCGGTGCAACTAACATCATTATAGGAATGGAAATTAAGAGAGATCGAGAAACTAGAAATCTTTGGTTGAATCAGATGAATTATATTGAAACAATTTTCAAACATTTCAACATGCAGGATTGCAAACTGATGAAGGTGTCGATTCCTGTGGGAGAAAGGCTAATTGCTGAATAGTGTCCAAAGACACATGAATAAATAGAGGACATGGAATGTGTTCCCTATGCAAGTGTTGTTTGTATTCTAATGTATCTAATGGTATGCACTCGACCAGACATTGCCCATCCAGTGGGAGTGTTGAGAAGATACATGTAGACACTTGGGAAAGGAGCACTAGACAACTGTCAAGAGAGTATTCAGGTATTTGTGTGGCACAAAAAATTATTCTATATGATACCAAGGAAAACCTGGAGGTGAAATTAAATGAAATGTACATGGGTTTTTCAATGCCGACTGGGCTGGAGATTTGGATCAATGGAGGTCGACTAGTGGATATGTGTTCAAAATGTTTGATGGAGAAATTAGCTGGATGAGTAAGCATCATGCAGTCATAGCCTTGTCAAAAACAAAATTTGAATACTTAGCAGCCACTCATGGAAGAAAAGAAGTAGTATGGTTGAAAATGTTGTGTTCAAGAATCGAGTTTGAGAAGAGAGATATTAAGATAAGTTGTGACAATAAAAGTGCAATATTTCTCACAAATAACCTTTCTTATCATTCAAAGACTAAGCACATTGATGTACAATACCATTTCATGAGAGACATGGTGCAAAGCAACAAGGTGTTGCTGGAAAAAGTAGACATGTTAGAAAACATAGCAAACTCATTGACCAATTATGTGAGTGTTGTGAAGTTATATTGGTGCAGAGAGGCAATGGGAATTTCTTCCCTGGGTCTGTGAACAAAACTTCAAAGGTCTCCTAGTTTCAACAAAGAAGACAACAAGTGGGATAATGTCGGGTTATTATATTCTCTGTAGTGAAAGTCGAGGTGGATCGAATAATAGTTGAAGTCGAAGGTCAAGGTGGTTTGATTGGGTAAAGATGAAGTTGAGGTGGATATAAAACAAGTTGAAGGTCAAGGTGGTTCAACCAGGTAAAGAAGAAGTCGAGGTGGATCGACAACAAGTCGAAGTTCGAGGTTAGTCGATCGGGTAAATTTGAAGTAGAAGTCAAGGTGGACCGACATGGTAAATACATTGACAAAAATTCGGAGAGGTCAACCAACAAGAGCTCGATAGGTGGGTGTGTGACAACTGACTTAATACCAAATGAAGTTTGACTAGTAGTCGAAGGGTAATAGGACCTAGTAGTCGACTGTAAAAAATCTTGATATTTGTGGGATTTGTAGCCAATGATCTTCATGGATCTATAACCGTTTTTGGGCGCCATTTATTTAGGGTTTTTCCAACTGTAAAGCTTATAAAAGAGGCATTTTGTAATGTTTTAAAGGATAATCAATAATCTTGAATCTTTATATGATGAATGGATAATTGCCAAGAGTCTATAATTTAGAGGTTGATGGTCATGCAGATGTAAGCCAATTGGCTACATGGTTGTTCTTGTGTAAGTGAGAGGGTATGATGTCGATTGTGTCTTAGGTGTGGAACAAGGTTAGACATGTAACCTTTTATTCTAAATGATTAATACATCAAGGAGAAGAACACTCAAGGAATGTTGGTTTTCCTGGTTTGGGTTTCCAGGGTAAAATCTATGTGTACTGTGTGATTGATGTGTCATTTAATTTCTTGATTAAATCTTTCTTCCTCTCTTATTCTAGGTTTAGCATGGAAGTGTATCTCAATTCCTAACATGTGGTATCAGATCTTGTCTTAACAGTCTTGGATCTGAGCTAAACCCTAGGTACAGTAAGAGTCGTAAGTTAGAAATGTTTAAAGATTGTGCTAAAGATTGTTTTAAAGAATGGTGAGCAGTTCGAGAATAGAGTTCAAAAAATTCAATGGCTAGAATTTTGTGCTTTGGAAGCTTAAAAGTGAAGATTTCCTTGTAGATTGAGAACAATGGACAACAATATGTCTAGGTACCATGTTGACAGGTATGTCAATAGAAGAATGGGAGAAACTCAAGTGAAGAGAAAAGAGTACGATTCAACTTTGTCTTACGAATTTGGTGTTGCTGAATGTTTCGGGTGAATATTCGACCAAGAAACCATGAAATGAGTTGGGAAGCTTTTACGAGTCAAAATGCCTATTAAAAAAGTTGCTTCTCAGATTTTTTTTTATCTTATGTGGATACCAAAATAATTATAAATTTAATACCATTATAATCCAGTTATCTTATGTGGATATTAAAATCATCGAGGAGGACAAATGTATAAGCTTATTATGTTCTTTGCGAGACTCCTAGGATAGCTTAGTCATGGAAATAGGGAGTAATTCAACCACATAAACATGAGAAGACATGGTTGCATATCTATTATCAGAAGAAATGAGAAGGAAGAGAATGGAAGGATCAAAGAGTATATCTAAATCCCTAGGTCAATTGACAAGAAGATGTTGGAAATGCGGTAAATCTGGGCATGAAAAAAAGGACTGCAAGTCGAGGGAGATAGAAGTCAGTACAACATCCGACGAGAAGTAGTCGACTGAGAGAGAGACAACTCTATATAAGGGAGGAGATTAGGGATGATTTTAAGGATGGAAATTTATTTTAAAATTTGGAAACCTTGGCGAATCTTACTAATCCTTCATATGCCAAATATAAATGATTGGCAATATTTTTTTAAAAATATTCAAATTTCTAAGTATTTTATATAGTTTTTATAAAATTTTGGCGATTTTTAAGGTAAAATAATTTTATCCTATAGAATTTGGGCGAATCATTTTTAAAATAACGAATCTCATTTTTGGAAAAACCATGGAAAAGTAGCCCATGAGCGAAATTTAGCCCCTAAAATCATCCCCGAAGGAGATGTGTACCTGGTGTTGACTAGTATACAGTAGGATCAAGATGTTTGGTTGATCGACTCATGAGAATCCTATCATATGCCACCACATATGTTGTATTGTGTTGTCATTGATGTCAAAGGATTGATGTCAAAGGGTCGATGTCA
>JZKD02S1674747.1:230974-242080 GCA_000966675.3 Picea glauca
AAAAACCTAACCCTAGGAGATGAAGCGCCAAAAGTCATGTGGGCCCCGTTTGGGTAAGTTAGTACATCAACTTCCCGAGGTTGTAACTTTTGCATACGATCTCCATTTTAGGCGTGTGATAGCCCATTGGAAAGGTATCTTCGAGAAAATTCAGTTTGGGGGCTCAATCATTCCTTCAACTATCATTGAGGAGCTTGATCCTAAAAAACCTTCATTTAGGCCCTCAAAATGGCCCCGGAAGTTAAAACTGTTAAAAATAGTAAATTTCCAAAATTGTCAGAAAACTATTTTGAGCCAATTGGAAAAGGTGGGTGGCCACCGATATCCATATGGATGAATAAAACCCAGGGATTTTAGTCTATAATACAAAATAAAGTTATACATATATATGGTGTTCATTGTGTTCTTTATTGTAATGGTGAATAGTTCTTTATTGTTAATATATGTCATTGAGATATGTTTACATGCAAGAAACTAAGTGTGAATAGAAGTAATGAGTAATGATGTTGTGAATGGTGATGGCTAGCTAAATTTTTATAAGAATTTGTAAAAATAATGTCACACTGATTCACCCCCCCCCTCTCACTTTGGTCAGTGTGTCCAACAATTGGTATCAGAGCAAGCCTTCACTATAAGTCTTACAAGATTGAAGGAGATCCATGGACACACAAATGGATGAACATGCAGATGAAGTTCCATTCTTTGATGAGACAGATTATTCGGCATGTAGAATAAAGATAAAAGGGTACTTGGATTCAAAAGGAGCAAGTGTTTGGAACACAATTGTTGGTGGATAAATTCCCTCAAAGAATCAATCAAAAAGTGCAACCCAAAATGAAGCAAAGAAGATCAATGCAGTAGAACTTACGACCATTTTAAATGGACTATCATATTCTGTCGAAGAAAGAATAGGACCACATTCCTCTACCAAGGACTTATGGCTAAATCTAGAGAAGGTATATCAAGACAAAAGAAAAGACACTGAAGAAAATTCCATCAAGGACAATGAACAAGAAGAGTTGTTGTTGAAGCATGAAGATAAAGTATTTTATTATTTAGAAAAAGAATAATGTGATCATTATGCTTTTAAGGATCTTGAAGATTACATCAATGAAACCCTAGAAAAGTACCAATGTCTTACCATGACACTAAAAAAAATTCTCAAGAAACAAGAAGAAAGTGAAACTAAGCAAGGGACCCAATTAGAAGAAAAATAAGAAGAGATCAAGAGACTAAAGAATGAGTCAAGAAGAAGAAAATAAGAAGGTATATGATGAGCTTAGAAAAAGCCTTGAATTCAATTTCAATCTAAAGACCCAAATTAAAGAAGCCAAAAGGCTAGAGGAAAAATTGAAGAATCAAGTAAATGAAAAGGAATAGTCATGCCATAAGTTGGAAGTTGAAGTTGTTGGTTTCAGAAAGAAAGTAGAGAATTCAAACACTCACATCAAGTTCATGAATAGTTCAACAATCTTGGATGAAATCCTAGATAGCCAAAGATCTCCAAATGATAAACTAGTTCTTGGATACAACAAGCAAGTTGCTCACTTTGAAGCTATCACTTCTAAGAAGCATGAGGCAAGTCCTTCATTCTAAAAAAGTGGAAGAAAAGTTGTTGGCCCTTGGTTCTAGAAGAAAGTCAAGGTAAGGCAGAAAAGAGGAAATGTGAATTGCATGGAAGAACAGTGACTGATACTGGGTCGAAGTGAGAAGAAGAGGAGAAAAGATGGAGTGAAGTAAGAGAAAGCAAGACGTTGGATGAGGATATCGAGGAAGACAGATCAACAAGGAAGACGGATCGTGGACAACTCAAAAAGAAGAAAAATCCACTAGTAGATGTTTTGAGAGCACTGCGAGAGAAAAAATGAAAGACAGGTTGGCGAAGCCCTGAAAATGCGGGTCAAGTTGACATAGGGTTTTAGACACCTAGGGTTTTAGGTATCTAGGGTTTTGACACATAGTCTTTGGCCTAAGGATGTCGGTGAGATATTGTAATGTATAAATAAAGGTCAAGAGGACCTGGGATGGGTTTTTGTTGCTGTCGTTGTTGGTTTGATGATGTGATGATGAGTGATTGTCGTTATTACTGAGAGGGAAGTATTTTTCTAAGAGAACATTCTGTATTATAAGATATTCAACTGGGTGTGAAGATCGACCCTGCATCTGGGTGCGTAGGGAAGGGAGAAAGAGAGAAGATCTCCTATCTAAGAGTGCAGATAGGACTGTATGCTTTCACTTAATATATTATAAAGCACAGTTATGTGGATGTAGCTTTCACTCAATCAGTTGTGTGTGATTGATGTTTTGTTCTTTAGCCCTTTGATATATGGTTGTTACATTATTGTGTTAGATCTGATAGATAAATGTGCAAAGTAGGTCTAATATGGTAACTCATATCTATATGTTGTGTTGTTTTTGTATTGGATCCACTTTACATTTCCTCTAGTTGTAGACATTTGTGTCCTGCAAACCCCTATAGCTACTTCAGGTGAGATTGCGTCTACTTCACAGGTGCTGCTGAAAGGGCCAGTAGTTAGGGCTTGTTGGTGCACTATTAGAGATGAACCTTGGGTTTTCCCCTATGCCAACTAATGGTTCCGTTCCTGATACAAGGATCTTCTTAAGGGAATTTCAAGGTGGTTTCCATCGAAGACAAAGATTTAGAAGTGGATAGAAGAACAAGAAAAGGACTTCACAGAAGCCCAGAAAAAAAACCCCAAGCTTAGTACCGAGGACTAGTTGGGAAGGTATATCTTTACTGATATACATGAGATTTTCTTTGGAGGGATTCATAAGGAGATACACGACTGATTAGCCAGGTTATCAGATACCCAATTTGAGATCAGATCTAGGCCACTTGTGGTTTGGACGTCGGCGTTGATCAAGAAGGTCAAGAGAGTTGATAACACCATGTCAAGAGCAGTAACTCACTGGTTTGATAGTACCATCGAAGGATATATCACTGAGTTTGTTATTGACAGAGTAGAGTCATATAGCCAAGAAAAAATATATTTCTTTAAGGGACCTAGAGGAAAATTTTTACAATTTATGAAGTTGAAGATCAAGATGCTATTGCATGAGAAGAATATTTTGAAGATATAGTAGTAGGTCATATTGAAAAGCTAATGTTCAAGAATTCATACAGCGACAACGACACAGAGGTTGGACATATGCGCAGTGGAAGGACCTTCAGGGAAGTTCCTTTGGCGAACTTGTTTGAGCAAGATCACGAACCTCTTCTACAGGAAGAAGGGTTTTACAGTGGAGAAGAGGACAAGCTACTGAGCGAGGAACATTTAGGGTCCGTTGGGCCAAGAGAATAAAAGACTGAAGAACCTCGTCGAGAAGAGCCATAAACTTTAGGAACTGTTTTCATTGTTGAAATAAGTACTATTACTCCTCCTGTTGTTTCAACAGCACTAAGAAACTAGAGTAACCTAAGTTATCAAAGCGCTTAGATAACTGGTACAAGTGGTTCAATTCACACTCAGTCAGGAAACCTAGGAAGATCTATGGTAGATGATATGAGGTTACCCACCTTTAGGGGAGATGGATCTCAAGATCCTGATCAACACTAGTTTCTATATGAAGTTGTATGGAGTATTAAGAATTTCACTGACGAAGCTGTTAAATGAGCTTAGTTTAGTACTACCCTGAGAGAGCGTGCATTGAGTTGGTACATGAATCTTGTCCAAGGAACTGCACATCCTAAACCACTGAATGAGATCAAGAATGTGTTGTTTGAAGAATTCAAGAAACCCAAGTCGCAGTCACAATGCATTACAGAGTTGAAATAAATCAAGCAACGAGTAGATGAACCTGTTTGGGAGTTTGATTAGAGGTTTAAAACCTTAACGGGCCGACTAAATTTTCAGATCGCAGATGAGCAGAACAAGGAATGGCTCATTTCTACCCTCTTACCACAGATGAGAGCCCCTTTGATGAAATAGAAGATCACTTCATAGGCTGAGGCACTGAAGATTTCCATGAAGCTAGAATCAACCCCTATGGGAGAATCCAACTCAGGTATGAGTCAAATTTTAAGTCAGTTAACTAGCTTATCAATGCAGGTTGAAGATATGAAAAAAGACAAGGGAAAATATAAGAGAGAACATATCCGGTGCATTAGATGCAAAACAGAAGGCCATGACAAATAGAACTGTCCCCTATTCCATGAGTACTCGACATATGGATCCCCGAGCCCTTTGAGGCAAGTTACCCTACCTTGGTGTGAGGTATGTAGAAATAGGCATCACCCTGGTGAATGTTATTACATGCAAAAATATTTTCAAACACCCACAAATCTGTATTGCACGTTCTGTAAGTTAGTAGGGCATGATGATAGGGATTTTAGGGCCTATGACCTCATGTATGAAAGGTCAAGGGACATATACAAAATTCAAGGTGAAGTACAAAAAGAAGGGAACACTACTCAATATAATTCCCCAGGAAGAGGAAACTTCAACCCTCATGGTGGATTCAAAGGAAGAGGACGGGCATGAGGTATGGGTCGAGGTCTAGGCCATATAATTTTTTATAACTATGCAGAGCCAAGACATTTGGCAAGGGACTTTTAGAACCCTTGTACCGCTTGCCGCTACTACAACTCATTTGAACATGTCATAAAAGATTGTCCTGCACTATTAGCCAAACTTCAAGAATGACGAGAATGAAACCAACAAGTACAACTAATCACAACAAAACCTCATGGAGTGGATCCTAGAGTCATTGTTATTACTAGAGGAGGCACCTCCACAGGAGAAGAGAAAATGACTCCAGGGAAGACTACAGAAGAATCAGGAGTCATAAAAGCTGCAGAGAAGACACAATAGTTTGATCCAAAGAAAGAGAAACAGACATTTGAGAAATCAAGAAAAGAATTCAGAAGAGATCGGGATTCTTCATCAAAGGTTCGACTAGAAGTAAGAGAATATGGAATGCCTCTAGTATTTGATCAGTCTGCTTCACCCAGAGAAGTAAAAGACGTAAGTAAGCTCATGGAATTTTTATGCACTTGCATTAATTTGATAAAGGATGAGAGCATTGCACAAGATTTATAAAACTTGATCAAACAGTATGAGATAGGAAAGATAGATCCTCTACTAAATAAAGAACTACATCAACTATCCAAAAAGAGAAGGACAAATAAGGAACTACACCTGCATGCTCAAATTGGAGAATATGATATAGACTATGTGGTCCTCGACTTAGGGTCGGAGGTCAATGTCATGACAAAGCAGACCTGGGAACTGATGGGAAAA
This sequence comes from Picea glauca, assembly GCA_000966675.3. Taxonomy (NCBI): domain Eukaryota; kingdom Viridiplantae; phylum Streptophyta; class Pinopsida; order Pinales; family Pinaceae; genus Picea; species Picea glauca. The sequence goes on from JZKD02S1674747.1 coordinate 236,236, forward strand.
CCTAAGTTGATCTATTCCCCCATCAGGCTTAGGATGGACAATCAACAGGATGTGAGCCCATTCGGAATACTGGAACATGTCCATGTGGATGTCGATGGGGTCAGAACATTTGTGGACTTTAAGGTGATTAATATAGTCGATGAGAGTTGTCCTTACCCCACACTATTGGGAATTGATTGGGCTTTCAATAATTCTACTATTGTTGACTTGAATAAAAGAAGAATGGCGTTTGAAGGAGATGGCCTTAGGGTCATCGCACCCCTAGATCCCGATGAAGGTCCCAGATACACATAGCCCATCATAGAAGAAGACCACACATATGAGCTAGAAAACATATACAAATTGACAGTTAGACAACATGATTACATTAATCCTACAACAGATGGAAACCTAAGTTGGTGAAGTGACAACGCATGTTCATCAGATTCATAAGAAGCACTGGAGAATTGGCAGAACCAAATGTATGAAGTATCTACAAGGATATGTGCTAGATTAACCAAAGAATTTTGTTGGATCGACACAATAGTAAGTAACTTGCCCACCTTTGATGGTCTAAATCATTTAGAAGATTTCTTGTTGGAATTTGAAGAAATTGTACCAATACAACAAATATTGTTGGCACTGGATGAGGCCTTGAAAGCAACTCTAGCAAGATGGTGGGGGACACACAAAAACAACATTATAGATTGGATACAATGTCACACTTTGATCACAACGCGGTTTTCAGAACAAGTAGAAGGTTGTGAAGTTAGGTAGATAGATTGAAGTTGTTCGAAGGACCATGTACGAAGTTGCGAGGAAGCCTGGAGAAACATTCCTCAAGAGAAGTGGGTGCACAAATTCATTAACACGCTAGACACAACCCCTATCAATTGGTATCTTCAAGCAGAACTGCGCCTCATCACTGCAGATTGGGAAGGTATGACTCAGAACTTTATAACTACCTTTTTATTTGAAAGCCAATACCCAATAGTGGATCAAGTGTTACAGATTGTAAGACATAAAGTATTTGAGGAGGCACCTAGCCTCCCTTTGGAGCAAGAATAGGATGAATGGTCTGCGCCTCTTCAGAAATTGCAGGGCTATTACAATATCAATGTTGATGAAGACGATGATCCTAGGAAGGTGAACATCGCTGAAACAAAAGGACATAGAGACATAGAAGGACCATGATTTGAGATACCTTTCATTGGATAGCTAATTAAAATCAAGAAAGTCAATATTGGAACAAAGAAAACATCAAGGCTTGCAAATGTTGGATATTATTGGGATGCTACCACTATTGACAAGATCAGAGAGTTACTGCATGAATATCATGACTTGTTTCCAACCAAGTTCACTGATATGAAGGGCATTAAAGGGCCCATGGGAGAGATGAAGATCCCCTTGAAGCCAGATGCAAGGCAAGTCAAACATAGCACCTATAGATTGAATCCTAAATATAAGGAAAAAGTGAAGATTGAATTAGACAAAATGTTGGAAGCAGGAATCATAGAACATGTTGAAGAGTCAAAGTGGATTAGCCCTATGGTGATGCAGGATAAGAAGACCAGAGAAAAGAAGATCTATGTAGATCTCAGGAAGATGAATGATGCCTATTTGTATCACCCATTCCCTACAACATTTATTGACGAAGTGTTAGATAATGTGGGAGGACAAGAGGTCTACTCCTTGACCGATGGATTTTCAGGATACCATCGGATTAGGATTGCCAAGGAAGATCATCACAAGACCACATTTTCCACAGAATGGGGATCCTAACAAAATACAGTGATGTCATTTGGATTGAAGAATGCACCAACCATCTTTTCTAGGGTGGTGGTTGAAGCATTCAAGGATTTTTTACATAAATTTCTGGAAGCATATTTTGATGATTGGACTATTTTTAGCTTGTTGCAAAATCATATTGAATGCTTAAGACTAATGTTGGATAAGTGCATGCAATGTCAGATTTCCCTCAACCTAAATAAGTGCATCTTATTTTCACCCTTTGGAGTGTTGCTAGGCCATATTGTGTGTAAGCAGGGATTGTTGTTAGATCCATCTAAGATTGTCATTATAGTTGTTTTAACCCCTTCTACTTCAATCAAACAAGTGTGCATTGAACTGGGACATACTAGATAGTACAGGAAATTCATTAAAGGCTATGCATAGATCAAAACACCCATGGAGAATAGTTTTAAGAAATACTACCAGTTTCATTGGACAGAAGAGTGCGAGCAAAGATTCGACACACTGAAACAAAAAATGGTTACTGCACCTATTCTGGTTTTCCTAGATTGGAGCAAGGAATTTCACGTCCATGTTGATGCATTATCTATCGCATTAGGAGCAGTTCTAGAACAACCAGGAACTGGAGACATTGACCACCCGTTATCCTTTGCTAGCAGGAATCTATCAACAACTGAGATTAATTATACCACCACTTAGAGATAAGGGTTAGCCATGGTGTATGTGCTGCAGAAGTTTCACCACTACTTGTTGGAAGGATACTTTAAAATGTTCACTGATCATTTCACGCTGAAATACCTAGTCAAGAAGTGAGTGTTGGTGGGAAGAATATGTAGATGGGTTCTATTGTTTCAGGAATATGATTTCGAGATCGTGGTTAATCCAGGGAGAATGAACAAAGGCCCTGACCACTTGTTGAGGTTGGAACATGGCGAGGAACCTACTAGTTTGGAGGATGCACAACTGTTGGCCATTAGAAATATTGATGATTTGTTCATAAAGATAGTCCATTTCCTATCAATAGGAATGGCACCTAGTGAATATACAATCACCCAGAAGAAATAGTTGGTAGTGCGCGCTGCAAAATTTTCACTTATAGATGGAAAACTATATAAGATGGGACCTGATGAGATCATGAGGAGATGTGTTATGGAAGAAGAAATACCATTGATTTTAGCAGAATCTCATGAAGGCATCGCAAGAGGACACTATGTAGGCAAAGAAACAATGCAGAAGGTTCTTAGAGCTGGCCTCTGGTGGCCTACTTTACACATAGATGCTAAAGACTACTACAGAGCTTGCAATGTATGCCAAAGAGTTGGGAAGAATTCCAAAAGTGATGACATGCCATTAGCACCCCAAATAACCTTACAAGCATTTGAGAAATGGGCCATTGATTTCATGGGACCGATAATCCCACAAGGAAAGCACACAGGAGCAAGGTACATAATCATTGTGCTAGAGTACTTGACCAGATGGGCGGAAGCAAGAGAAGTTAAATATTGTAGTGAAACTATAGCTTCGTGCTTCATATTTGATGACATCGTAAGCAGGTTTGGATGCCCAAAGATCCTTATGAGTGATCAAGGCACACATTTTATTAATAAAACCATTGAATCCTTGACTTAGGGATTTGTAGTTCATCATCAGAAGTGCACACCCTACCATCCACAAGCGAATGGGACAGTTAAAGTTTTCAATAAGATCTTGGAAAAAACGATGACGAAGATTTGCAGTGTGAACAAGGATGACTAGGATTTAAGAGTACCAGCAGTACTATGGGCCTATAGAACCACTTGCAGGAAGCTAAAAATGAAGGCCCCCTTAAGTTGGTTTATGGTCTAGAAGCAATTGTTCCAATGGAGTATTTGGTCCCTAGCTTAAGAATCACAGCCTTTACAAATATGGATGACACTGGCGCTATTCAAGAGAGGCTCGCATAGTTGTTCGAACTAGAGGAAGACCGATTCATTACAGGATTCCATCAACAGGTGCAGAAGGAAAGAGAAAAGGCCTACCATGATAGGCATATCAAGAAGAAATCATTTAAGCAAGGAGATCTGGAACTGGTATACGGCAAAAAATTCATGAAACATCCAAGGAAGTTCACAACCCATTGGATGGGACCATATGAGGTTGTCTATGTTACAGAAGGAGGAGCTACTCAGTTGAAGACTTTGAATGGAGAATGGAAGGAAGGATTGGTGAATGGAAGCCGGTTGAAATTGTACTATGACAACCAGCTGCCTCGCAGCTCTCGATAAAGACATAAGGAGAAGGGTCTAGGTACCAAGTGCAATTGAAATTGGGTACCAAACACGGAAAAGACAGTCTGCACACAGTGGGGGAGGAGAGAGCATAAATCACAGGCTACTTCGCGTAGCTTGAAGTTGAATAAAAACAAAAGGATCAGATCCGAATTTCATTGGGATGAGTCACATGTGAGTTTTTGGGGCCTGTTGTCCCTTGGTTCTAGAAGAAAGTGAAGATTAAGGAAGAAAAGACGAAATGTGAACTGCGCGGAAGACCAGTGACTGATACTGGGTCAAAGTGAGAAGAAGAGCAGAAAAGATGGAGTGAAGTAAGAGAAAGAAATATGTTGGATGAGGAGATTGAGGAAGACATATCAGCAAGGAAGACATATCGTGGACAACTTAGAAAGCAAAAAAGGCCACCGATAGAAGCTTCAAGAGCACCACGACAGAAAGAAGGAAAGACAGGTTGGTGAAGCCCTGAAAACGTGGGTCAATTTGACCTAGGGTTTTAGGTATCTAGGGTTTTGACACCTAGGCTTTGGCCTAACACTGTTGGTGAGCTATTGTAATGTATAAATAAAGGTCAAGAGGACTTGGGATGGGTTGTTGTTGTTTTCTTTGTTAGTTCAATGATGTGATGATGAGTGATTGTTTTTATTATCGAGAGGGAGGTATTGTGATGAGAGAGCATTCTATATTGTAAAATCTTCATCTTGGTGCGAAGATTGACCCTATAGCTGGGTGCATAGGGAAGGGAGAAAGAGAGAAGAGATAAAGAGAGAGATTTGCTAGCTAAGAGAATATATAGGACTGCATGCTTTCACTTAATATATTATAAAGAACAGTTCTATGGACGTATCCCTAGGGAGAGGGTGGACCACGTACATATTGTTGTTGTGTGTGATTGATGTTGTGTTCTTTAGCCCTTTGATACATGGTTGTTACATTATTGTGTTATATATAACAAATAAATGTGCGAAGTAGGTCTAAGTTGGTAACTAATATCTGGATGTTGTGTTGTTGTTGTATTGGATCCACTTTATGTTTCCTTTGGTTGTAGACATATGTTTCCTATAACCCCCTATAACTACTTCGGGTGAGACTGCATCTGCTTCGTCGGTGTTGTCGAAAGGGCCAGTAGTTAGGGCTTGTTGGTGCGCTATTAGAGTTGAACCCTGGGCCTGCCCCTGTGCCAACAAAAGTTGCAAGTCAAGCAAGAACCTACACAAAGCAAGGAAAACTTCAGAAGAACAAAGAAAATAAGACATCAAGAAGCTATATTTACACCCCAAAGCAAATTTAGAAGAGAGACACCTTCAAGGTGGACACCAAAGCAAAGGTATGAAAATGTTTTTCATGGTCATTGCTTCTCATGTAATAAATATGGTCACAAAGCTTTGGATTGCAGACATTATGCAAGGATAGATGTTGGAAGACACCATAACATGCTAATATGATGGAGATGTAATCAAGTGGGACACATTGTTGCTCAATGTCACACCATGAGATGTTATAACTACATTGGGTTTGGTCACAAAGCTTAGGATTGTTGGAATTCAAGAAGACAACCAATGAAAAGTGCTTCACATAGCATGGAAAAAAGAGAACATGTAACTTGGAAGGAAGAAAATGTTGAAATGATGGAATATTAGAGTACAAGTATATAGAAATTAGGACACTCTCAGAAGTGGATGAATAATACTGAACATCTAGACATCAATGAAGGAATAAAGAATCAAGAAAGCAAAATGATACCACACACATCTAATGGAACATCGCCAAACTCTTCTTTTTCAATATAATTACCCAAGATGTCGAACTTCACTTTGAATTTGCATTGGATGCACAAACCTTTGTTG
>JZKD02S1674747.1:242130-252733 GCA_000966675.3 Picea glauca
GAACATCTAGACATCAATGAAGGAATAAAGAATCAAGAAAGCTTCACTCTTTCTAAAGCATACATGGGCTTCTATGGGAGAATTTGATTACATACATGAGGTGACCTATAGAAATTTCACATACATACACGATCTATCCATGGAACATGTCACATACCTGTGGAAAAATCCTCAAGAAGAGGAGTGTACAGATGAGTTGCGGCATTGTTTGATGGTATAACTCTATTTTGAAGGGTCTGATATGGTTTGTTGCAGTTTTTAATGATTATATACTTTCTTTGGTACATGATGTATGGGATGATATAGTTGATATTCTTGGTTGATATATTGATGGTTTAGATACATGGTTGTGGCACTTGGTTCATGGTAGAGGCATATCATGATTGATATGACACTTGTTTGAGGCACATGGTCGGCATTTTGGTAGAGGCATATGGTTGGTACACAGTTGGCACATGTACTTGGAATATGGTTAATACACTACATTGATGATATCTTATGGAATATTGTATGGTATTGATGTACATGGGTGTTGTGCATGGTTGGCACACAATATGGCACATGATGTACATGGTTGATGTTTTGTTCACGATTCTCTATTCATTGTTGACATATATTTTTCTTACTGATGTATGGTATGGCAAGAGTTTGATGCATGGATAGGACCAAGGATCTCCATAGGAAGAGAATATCATTCTTAAGTAGTTGATCTATGTTCCGGTTGAGCAGAAGCAAATTGTAGTCGTAGCATATTGTTCATCTTGCGAAGAAGATATGGGGAGACATACCCATAGGGGGAGTTATTCTTCTTCCCATGATTGGTTGCAACAACATGATTCCAGGAGGAGAGATGACTGGAATCCATGCTATCAACATTATATTAGAGTGATATCCCTTTTCAAAAGGTGGAGAGATTATTCAGAGGAAGATCAAAGGAATTTTGATAGGGGAGTATCCCCAAGGAGAGTTCAGGAAGGGGGAGAAACCCCAAGGAGATAAATACCATTTTCCATTAATGTCAAAGGAGGAGAGATAGTCATATTGACGTGGTGAGATGAAATTTGATGAGGAACGATGATAACAAAGGGAGCATGAGCATTTCCATGTCCAAGTGTTGCTATCAATGATTGGTGTTGACATCAATGTTGGTGTTTCCATCAATTCCAAAGGGGGATATTGTTGTAGTATGTTTCCAATGATGTAAAAGGATTGATGTCAAAGGGTTGATGCCAAGTATTGTCATATTGATGTGTTTATATCATTTATATATTGATTATTGGTTATATGGTCATTGGTGTAATTGTTTGCAAAGGGTTGATGTCAAGTTGTGTCATAATGATGTGTTGATATTAAAGGGAGTTGTATAATTGATGTCATATCATGGTTGATAGGAAGAACCAAATGGATAAAATCCAAAATGGTCCCCTTATGGTGAAATCCCTCACAGGAAGATGCTCTTGGATAAATTTCTCAAAGTGGCCCCCTTATGGTGAAATACCTCATGGGAAGATGCTTTGTGAAGTCTAAATGGTAGTGGTTGAGTAGCCGAACAATGTGGTTATGGAACCCAATTTTTATTGAGTAATACTGTAATGAAGATCAATGGATTTGTAGGAGAAACCATTTCACATGGATAGTATATGTCATTATGTTTCCAATGATATGTAGAACGTCACATAACTCATCACAGTTAGAGAGTTATGGCCATCTAAAGTTCAAGAACCCTCATGAGTTATCTAGAAGCCCCTATAAGGTAAAAGAATTCAAGAAGGTCAAAGAAGTCAAATTATTCTAGAATCTCCTAGAAGAAGTTGACCAGTCAAAGTGGTTAGTCATGGGTTAAGTGTTGCAACAAGAAAATAATTAAAAATAAATTAGTTGTAGCTAGAAGTGGAGAGTTTACTATTTGTGGACAAAGTGGTTAAGTGGAAAAAGTGGCTAAGTGGACAAAGTGGTTAAGTGGAAAAAGTGGCTAAGTGGACAAAGTGGTTAAGTGGAAAAAGTGGCTAAGTGGACAAAGTGGTTAAGTGGATACTTCTAGAGGAAGCCACTTGGAGAGTGTGAATAATAGAGCAAGGGGAAATGTCCCCACTTTTGGACATCATTGTATTACAGAGTGTTATGATGACCAGAGTAGCCATATGGAGGTTATAGCGAGTACATGAGCTATTGAGGTTTTTTTGGGGTCCGACTTGCATCACCCATCTTATTTAATCATCATGATCAATTTTGCACAACTTGGATTTGGTTATGTTGCATTCCGACGATTCCCATAATTTTGAGTTATTTTGGGCTATATGTTAATTAAATTCACTAAGGAGGTCATATTGGGCATAATACTTGGAAGAATCTCTTAGTTTAATATATCATCAGAATCGGGAGTAGTAGCACTACAGGATAGGATGATGAGAAGTGACATTCAGTGGATAGAGAAGCCCCAAGGAGGGATAAACCATTTTTATAGGTAAAATGGTTAATTAATTAATTAAAGTGTTATACTTAATTGATTAATAATTAAATAAAGTAAAATTCACTTGGAGAGACAAGGTGAGTAGGGAGGATAAAAGAGAGATAGGGGCCTCTATTCTCTCATTATGTTGTTTATCAGTTTGATATCTGGCTTCTTGCTAGTGATCCCATGCACTTGGCGGTTTTGAGGGTTTTGACTTAACAAACCCTAGAGATCAATGTGGTGGTGAAAGATCCCACCCAACCTGGTTCAAGTTTGGTCACAAAGGTGAAATATTCCTCCCTCACCATTCTACATCAGTCTATTCCAGTTACAAGTGGATTCTACAATAGTAGAAGGATCAAAGAGAGAGATGATGCACATCGGTGAGGGTTTCCAGCACGAGGGTGCACCACCTTGAGGAGAGTAGATTTATGTGGAAAGAGGAGAAGGAATCTGGGAAAAGGGGATTCTGGGTATTCTTTGTATGACATAGGGTGCCTTCTTTAGCCTATTCCGAAAGGTTTTACTCAGTGAAATTATTTATTGGATCTTGGCACAAGCTAGAGAGGAGAAGGGTGCAACACATATTGAGGATCCAACTTTTTGTGGGTCAATTCCTCATTATTCAGTATGAGACTTGGACAGGGGGTTTCTGTGGCCTGATATATAGTTTGACACCTTTCTCAGGGAATTTGGAAGCTATATTATTGGAGGCTGAATTATTGGCTTGGTTCAACTAGGAGGGCACATCTATCATTGGAGACACTAGGTTGTTCTCTCATTATGTTGTTTATCAGTTTGATTTTGGCTTCTTTCTAGTGAGCCCATGCACTTGGGGGTTTTGAGGGTTTTGACTTAAAAAACCCTAGAGATCAGCTCAGTGGTGAAATTTCCCACCCAACCTGGTTCAATATTGGTCACAGAGGTGAAATATTCCTCCCTCACCATTCTACACCAGTCTATTCCATTTACAGGTGGATTATACAGTAGTAGCAGGATTAGAGAGAGAGATGATGCACATTAGTGAGGGTTTCCAGTAGGAGGGCACACCACCTCGAGGAGAGTAGCTCGATGTGGAAAGAGGAGAAGGAATCTAGGAAAAGGGGCTTTTGGGTATTCTTTGTATGACATAGCATGCCTTCTTCAACCTATTCTGGAGGGTTTTACTTAGTCAAATTATTTATTGGATCTTGGCATGAGCTAGAGAGGAGGAGGGTGCACCACAGATTGAGGATCCAACTTTTGGTGGGTCAATTCTTCATAATTCATCCAGAGACTTGGCCAGGGGGTTTCCTTTGCCTTGATATACAGTTTGACACCTTTCTCAAGGAATTTGAAAGCTATATTCTAGGAGGCCAAATTATTGGCTTGGTTCAACTAGGAGGGCACATATATCATTGGAGACATTATGGTTTGGAGGTCTTCCAGTTGATATATTTCTATGAGACTTCTCATACCTTCTTTCCATAATCAAATCTACCTTCCCATGGAGTTTTGCAATGATGTGAGGCCATCAGATAGGAGGTCACACTTCCCTTAATATATTTTAGCAAATACTTGGGCATTGTGAGAGAGAATGCATCACATATAGAAGAGGATATCCATTGGATTGCAATGTTAATCGGTCTTTAGCTTGGAGAGGATTTTAGAAGCTTGGGTCTTCTTCTATATTGTATCTTGGAGGCTTGGTCAACCTAACACTCTATTCACTTATATATATTCTATATCTGCACCATTTTATATGAGGTCAGAGATCTATTATTAATAAATCAGATCTGAGGTATTTATGGTTATTTTTGTCAATGTTTAAGCCATTATTATAGTATTTTTCATTTCAATAGATAACAATAGCATAAGATAGAATCATTGAGAAATACACAATCACAAGAGACACATCATTTATCCCATGAAACCCTCATGGGGAAGAAAACCCAACAAAACTTCCTTGTTATAGATAGCCAATACAATGGCAATAGATAACTCAAACAAATACATAAAGTCCTCTCCCAAAGATGCACCTCTCTCTCTCTCTCTTCTCCAACCGTAGCTCTGAAACTTGTCTCTCAATGAACAAGTTAGTGTGTGTCTAAGTGAGGTGCTAGCCTCCTTATTTATACAAATATGGCATGTGTGAAAGTGTCTTTTCAATGGCAGGGCCGATTTCTTTTTCTGGGTGGTTATAACCACCTTTATTATATTTTGGGGCCTCTTTGATATATTCTGGGGACAAATTATTCTTTAGCCTATTACAATTACATTATGATCAATCCGCAAAAGTGGATTTGGTATTTTAAAATAGCCAACATGATCAATCCACAATGGGGATTGATCCAATGAATAATATATCAAATAATAATCAGAATACACTTTGCAGTTAAATTATTTCAACACTCCCCCTTAACAAGAAGGGTATTCTCCAACAACAACAGGCAAGAGAGAAGACTACATCATTAACAACATCAGGAGGACAACATCATCAATATCATCTTGGAACACTGACTGGTGTATCTATAAATCATCAGAAATTTTCTTCATCGGCAACATTGTCATTCTCAAAGGAATGTAATCATCATCTGCATCAATATGGATTAGTATAAAACTAATACATCATCATCACAGCACGAGGCTGGTTTATCATCATAATACTAGACTGGCTTTACGTCACAACTATAAGGATGGAAGCACAATACTCGTCTTGCTTTGCATCACAGTTATCAAGCTGGAAGTAATATATTAGACTGGCTTTACGTCACAACTATCAAGACAGAAGCACAATACTAGTTTCATCTCATCGTCTTGCTTTACGTCACAACAATCAAGATGGAAGCAAGATACTAGACTGGCTTTATGTCACAACTATCAAGCCAAAATCACGGTACTAGTCTCATCTCATTGTGTTGATTTATGTCATAGCAATCAAGCTGGAAGCAAGATACTAGACTAGCTTTACATCACAACTATCAGGCCGGAAGCACAGTACTAGTCTCATCTCATCGTCTTGCTTTACATCACAACAATCAAGCTGGAAGAAAGATACTAGACTGGATTTACTTCACAACTATCAAGCCGAAATCACATTACTAGTCTCATATCATCGTGTTTCTTTACATCACAACAATCAAGTTGGAAGCAAGATACTAGACTGGCTTTACATCACAACTATCAAGATGGAATCATAGTACTAGTATCATCTCATCGTCTTGCTTTACGTCACAACAATCAAGCTGGAAGCAAGATACTAGACTGGCTTTACATCACAACTATCAAGCTGGAAGCACAATCCTAGTCACATCTCATCTCATCACTGCTCCCCCTTTAGAGGAAGGTCCTTTCGGACTATACCAAGATTATCTCGAAAGTGCTCAAACTTTACACGAGATAGAGGCTTTGTCAATACATCGAAAACTTGTTCATCCATGCTAACGTACTAGAGCTTTAAGGCTCCTCTCTGCACCATGTCACGTATGTAATGATATCGGATCTCTATTTTCTTTGAATTGTCATGGAATACATGATTCTTTGTCATCTTTATGCATCTCAGGTTGTCACATAGGATCATGGTTGCTTCCATCTCTAGGTCAAATAGACCGGTCAACAACTTTTGAATCCATATAGCTTCGCAGCTGGCAGAACACACAACAATCTATTCTGCTTCTGTTGTGCTGAGAGCAATGTTGGATTGCTTCCTACTCTGCCACGAGATCATGGTTGATCCCAAACTGAAACAACATCCTGAAGTGATTTTCTTGTCAGAAACACTTCCTGCCCAATCTGAATCAGTGTATCCACTTAATGTGAAATCATGATCTCCATCATAACTGAGACCACAATCTAATGTACCCTTAAGGTACCTCATCACATGTTTTGCAACCACTAGGTGAACATGTATGGGTTCTACCAGAAAATGACTCAAAGTGTTCACGAAAAAAAAAATAGTTGGTCTGGTGTTCATCAGGTACATCATCAATCCAATAATCTGTCTATACAACGTGGCGTCAATCAATTCTGACGAAGTGTTGACCAACAACTTAGATTCGTTTCTATGGGTGTATTCATGGACTTGCACTCTAACATGTCGAATATCTTCAAGATTTTTATTGCATACTTCCCTTGGTTAAGGAATATCCTCTCTGGACTCTGCCATACCTCAAGACCTACGAAATAATGCATTAGGCCAAGGTATCTCATCTCAAATTATGAGGTGAGTCTCTTCTTACATTCGGTGATGATATTTTCTTCTCCAATTAAGAATAAGTCATCCACATAGAAAAATAATATCATTGGCTCATCGTTCATAGCCTTGAAGTAGAGGTTAGAATCTACTTTACTCTTGGTAAATCCCAAGCTCGTTAGGAAACTGTCTATCCAGCCATACCAAGATCTAGGAGTTTTCTTCAATCCGTACAAGGCTTTCTTCAACTTGCAGACATGAGACTTTCTGTCTTCAACTTCAAATCCTTGAGGTTTCTCTATATACACTTCCTCTTCGATGACACCATTTAGGAAAGCTGGCTTTATGTCCATCTAGTGTAACTTCCACTTCATCTTAGCTGCAAGGGCTATGATGTGGTCTTGATCGAAGTGTATCTGGATATAGGAGCGGATGTCTCTTCATAGTCAATGCCTTCTTTTTGAGAAAAGTCACGAGTGACAAATATTTCTTTATACTTCTCAATACTTCCATCAACAACATGTTTTATTTTGAAGAGCCATTTGGAAGATACTATGTCCTTACTTTTAGGTCTGGGAACTATTTCCCATACATCATTCTTTATTATGGATTGGTATTCCTCTGTCATGGCATCTGCCCATTCTTTCTTCTGAATGGCTTCTTCAAAGCAAGTAGGATCCTTCTCTGGGAGATTACACATCAAAGTCATATAACTAGAGAATGGATTTGGTTTCTTCACCTGTCTTGTGGTTCCTTACACCATACTTCTCTCCATATTGAATAAGCTTTCTTTCCCAAGAAGGATTTCTCTTATGAAAGATCTTCATTTGAGGAGGTTCTTGAAATTCTACTATGTCATGATCTTCTAGAATTTCCTCATCCGGGGAAGTTACAATTTCCCTCACTAGTTTTTCAACTCTGGGAACTTCCCTCACTGAATCTGCAATTCTGGGTATTACGGGTTCCTCTTCATATACTTCTTCAAGATGGAATCTTCCCGATTTATTGAGCATTGCATCTTCATCGAAGGTCACATCCATGTTGATCTCAATCTGATGGTGACCTGGTATATATATCCTGAAGGCCTTAGAGACCTCACAATATCCTACAAATATTACCTTCTTTCCTAAAGGTTCCATCTTGTTTCTCTTCTCTTTCGAAATATTTATAAAAACTTGGCAGCCAAATATTTTTAGATGGCTTACCTCTGGTTTCTTTTTTGTGAACATCTCTTCCAAGGTCTTGAACCCAAGTGCACTATGGGACAATTGGTTTTGCACATATACGACTGTCATTTCTGCTTCTGCCCATAAGAACATAGGAAGATATTGATCGTGGATCATGGTATTTGATCTTAAAATAGAAGGCTGACTTGTTATGCTATGCAAGCACCCTCTACTTCAATAAAATAAACTTTACAGGACCTTGCTTCATGTGTTAAAATATGCAAGATAAACTTATCTGTTAAGTTCATGTATCTTCTTGTAAATGCTCATGTGTGAGAATGTGTTCTTTTAAGTGGTTAAATATGTACTTGAAATAAATACATATCAACACAACTTTCATCAAATAAACCATCAAACTCAGAACAATCACAACATGATAAAGGGGTTCACCCCCCTCTGGGCTACATCTCCTTGAGCCTCCATCAATGGACTTGGCTCTCTGGGATTAATTAGTCAAAAGTTCTTTTACAATATGTTGCTCAACTCCAATGGAAAAAAAGACTGTACCATTGAGATCAGAACACATAAAAACCCCAAAAATGACTAATAGAACTCTGAAAACGGATCATGGCTCATCCGGGCATGATCTCTTCTACATGTGGCCATAAGCTTCCCTGAGCTTCTCTTTGGAAAAAACACCTATAAAGTCCTCAAAAGCCTCTGAAACCTATCCTAATGTGTTCAAAGAATATTAATTAGCCAAAAATGATTATTCAATCACAGAAAACAAACATAGGCTCACCAAACCATGTCCTCGATCAATGAGGGCTTAAAGCTCCCTAGAGCTTCCTGAAAATTCAATGGTGAAAAACTTGCAGAAGAATTCTTCAAATGGCCTTGAAAACAACACCAATGGATCCATCACGTCCAAAAAACCCTAGCTGGGCTTTTACGGCACCTCAATCGGCCAAAATATGAAGAAGTTAGGCCTCCTCCATTTTCCTCCTTCAAGCTTTCTGAAACTGGTTCACCAAAACGCACCTCTGTGTGCATGAACCAAGAACACGCTTCAAAATGCGCGTTAAAACCTAGCCCCGTGCATAACCGAAAACTGGTCCAAACTGTAGGACGATTAGGGTGCCTCCAGCCCTTAACCGCCAAGACCACGGTCACGAGGGTCACCATACGACCGCGCTATAAGAAAAAGGGCTGAGTTTACAAAACGAATGGCTAAACGCCACTTGTCGGGTGCGTGGTTAAACCATCCAAACTAAACCCGCTCTCTGTGTATACACATATAAAAACAGGGTCATATGTTATACACCAATACAACCATGGGTTAACATAACCCCGCGCTCCAGTTCTATGGAAAAAACACGGGCTATATAAAATAACCCCACCCGCACTTTATACAATGGTATATATATTATACATATGGTATACAATTCACGCGTAAATATTACAACTGCACACCACATAAACGGTGGTCACATGCAATGATACAATGAGACCGCGGGTTGGGGCTAAGCCCCGGCCCGACCCCCCTTTCCATTCAAACAACACTCGAATTTAAATATAAGTGCGTTGACATATAAAACAAGAAATAACCCGTGGCCTATTGGCCCGACAGACTTTACAAAGGCACTGCCAAAGGGGGAGGTCACTGATTCGAATGCGGTCGACCCCCAAAACTTTTGAAACCCAAACCAAATAGACAAAAATCGGGGTGCCACGTGGCACCTTACCATATGCCCTAAACATGCCACGTGCCGCATCACCATTCGCCGAACGTCTGCCAATCAAAAACTGCCACATCATCACCACGTATGCTGCTGATGTCATCTAACACGTAGGCTGCTAACATCACCCGTGCCACATGTCACCCTTCCAGTGGTGACACATGTCACCTCCGAATCGGTCCAACCGTACGCCCAAAAAGCCAAATCTGCCTGACACGTGTCATCACCTGGAGCTGCCACGTGTCCTGTATGGACCTGCCACGTGTCCTGTACGGACCTGCCACATGTCCTATATGGACCTGCCATGTGTCTTGTACGGATCTGCCACGTGTCCTGTACGGACTGTACGGACAGGTACAGTCAGCATCAAATTTTTCCTGTTTGGCTTGGCAAACAGATCATGATATCTCCTTCATACGGACTTCGTTTAAAAAAGTAAATATACCGTCGAAATCAGAAAGACGAGACAGATGCAATGGCACCATTTTCGTCGCATTCTGAGCACTTTGAAAATTGAGCAAAATTTTGACCCCTGGTCCAGATTTTGATCACACCTTCCCACTGAAAGGCTTTTGGACCCACAAAAGCTTATCTTTCTGCTTTAAAGTTATATCAAAATCTTTTCAACAATCACATGAATACTCTGACATGTCGTGCACTGCAACTGACTATGTCCTTCAACCACTGCTCTCTGGCTGTTGCTGACCCATTGCTCTCTCTGTGCTTGGAAGACTGCCAACCTTCCCACTGAGAATCAAGTCCCTCTTTTGAACTCTTTGGTGTCAACAAAATCAACTCTCCAATGGCTGCAAAAACTTCCTGCGACATCTTGTCACAAGCCAAGAAAACCATCAATCTTGAAAAAAAATCATACAAGATTGAAAATGATGCCAACAAAATCTTTTGTTCTTCAAACAAATTGTCGCATCCTGTACTTTATCAAAGTACATGGCGTTTTCCTGCATCATGGTGTACTCAAAATCATCTTTCAAGTTAATAAACACCATCGACTAAACACAAGTCGAACAACACGATCGACACAACATAGTCGTCAGAAAATCATCAACACCAGTCG
>JZKD02S1674747.1:254622-265892 GCA_000966675.3 Picea glauca
CGCCAAAACGCACCTCTGTGTGCATGAACCAAGAACACGCTTCAAAATGCGCGTTAAAACCTAGCCCCACGCATAACTGAAAACCAGTCCAAATTGTAGGACGGTTAGGGTGCCTTCAACCCTTAACCGCCAAGACCACGGTCACGAGGGTCACCATACGACCGCGCTATAAGAAAAAGGGTTGAGTTTACAAAATGAATGGCTAAACGCCACTTGTCGGGTGCGTGGTTAAAACCGTTTCAAACCATCCAAACTAAACCTTCTCTCCGTGTATACACATATAAAAATGGGGTCATATGTTATACACCAATACAACTGTGGGTTAACATAACCCCGCGCTCCAGTTCTATGGAAAAAACACGGGCTATATAAAATAACCCCACCCACGCTTTATACAATGGTATATATATTATACATATGGTATACAATTCGCGCGTAAATATTACAACCGCGCACCATATAAATGGTGGTCACATGCAATGATACAATGAGACCGCGGGTCTGGGCTAAGCCTTGTCCCGACCCCCCTTTCCATTCAAACAACACTCGAATTTAAATATAAGTGCGTTGACATATAAAACAAGAAATAACCCGTGGCCTATTGGCCCGACAGACTTTACAAAGGTGCTGCCAAAGGGGGAGGTCACCGATTCGTATTCGGTCGACCCCAAAAACTTTTGAAACCAAAACCAAATAGACAAAAATTGGGGTTCCACGTGGCAGCCCATGACTGGGCCATGTGGCACCTTACCATATGCCCTAAACATGCCACGTGTCACATCATCATCATTCGTCGAACGTCTGCCAATCACAAACTGCCACATCATCGCCACGTATGTTGCTGACGTCATCCAACACATAGGCTGCTGACATCACCCATGCCACGTGTCACCCTTCCAGTGGTGACATGTGTCACCTCCGAATTGGTCCAACCGTACGCCCAAAAAGCCAAATCTGCCTGCCACGTGTCATCACCTGGAGTCGCCACGTGTCCTGTACGGACCTGCCATGTGTCCTGTATGGACCTGCCACATGTCCTGTACAGACCTGCCATGTGTCTTGTATGGACCTGACACGTGTCCTGTACGGACTGTAAGGACAGGTACAGTCAGCATCAAATTTTTCCTGTTTGGCTTGGTGAACAGATCGCGATATCTCCTTCATACTGACTCCATTTGAGAAAGTAAATATACCGTCAAAATCAGGAAGATGAGACAGACGCAATGGCACCGTTTTCGTCGCATTCTGAGCACTTTGAAAATTGAGCAAAATTTTGACCCCTGGTCCAGATTTTGATCAGTTTTCACGGCTTCCATTATCGTTTTGTTCTTCCTTTCAGCTACATTGTTTTGTTGAGGATTATAGGGAGTAGTGAGTTCCCTCTTGATTCCAACATCTTTGCAGAAATTCATGAACTCTTTTGAGGTGTATTATCCTCCATTATCTGACCTAAGTATCTTGATCTTTCTTTCAAAAAGATTCTCTATCAAGGCTTTGAATTCCTTGAACTTGTTGAACACTTCTTCTTTAGATTTCAAAAAATACACCCAGGTTTTATGAGAATAATCATCAATGAATGATACATAGTATACATACCCACTAATGCAGGATGATGGCATTGGGCCACACACATCTAAATGAATGAGTTCTAGGAATCCTTCTTCTTTGTTGTCTCTCTTTGGAAAAGGGTTCTTGATGTTCTTCCCTTTTGCAGCTCCATTGCATACGCCTTCATGGTCAACCTTGAGTTATGGTAAACCTGTGACCGCTTTTCATATGTATGGTAGTGCCTTGTATTTAATGTGAGCTAATCTTCTATGCCAAAGTTCACATGGGTTTTCAATGGCGTGGGTCATCACAGCTTCTAAGTGACCCTTTAGCTTATACAAGTCACCTTCTTCTTTTCCAATGATGATTGCTTCTTTCAAGGTTTCTCCTTTAGTACGTTGCCTTCTACTACCTTCACTATAGCTTCCTCAGGGTTATTACCTGTGACCTTGAACAAGGTCAACAAAAAAACAAGCAAGAGTAATATCCTTTTGATAATATAAAATAATAGCATGAACAATCATCACAGTAGCTCCTTTAGAGATATCACTTGTAACTTGTCTAAAGCAAATATTAAAGGTAAGGAATACAATACGAAAATTAGGTCAACACTCTCATAGTGTTGTGATCAAACATTCCTTCATGGCAACCTGGAACTAACACATGAGATTCTTCCTAGAGGAGGTGTTATTTGTATCAGAAAAATGATTACGTTAAGCATTTACCTCTATATGCTCACATGCTATCAAGTATGATACTTTACAAAGACTGCTATCTCAACTATAGTCATCAACTTGTCATGTGTACCTTTGAATCTTATTAACTTGATTAATCAAACCTGGAGCCTTGTCCTCATGAATGAGTGCTTGCTTTTATTCCGAGTCTCCTTCACTCAAGATGATGAGTGCTTTCTTCAACCTGTCTTCCGTACTAAGACAATACGCTATCTTGACAGAAGGTTGGGTTAGAGGATAAGTTCTATGATCTCAACTTTTAATCCATCTAATACCTTGAATCAGAAAAGGTTAGAATGAAGGTCATAGCTACAACATGCAACATTGATCAATATAACAAATGGATGAATATTAGAATAATCACACCTGGGTTGCATCATTCCTCTGAATGTGTTGGATCTTGATATCCTTCTGGATCTATGGAAAGAGATCCCTTCTCTTGAAAATACTCTTTAAGGTTTAACCATTTAAACATATGTGAGTACATACCTCTGATAATATTTGCAGGTAGTGGCACCATCTAGCAGCAACGATAAATCATTACCAACTCTTAAAAAATTCAAGGGTGATTGCAACTAGTACTATGGTTGCAACTGCAACTGATACTGCAACTGCAGTTGATACTACAACTGGTTCTGAGACTGCAACTACAACTGCAACTTAGGGTTTTATGAGGAAACCCTAATTTTTCAAATTTCAAATTTTGAAATTTTGATCCAGAGGATAGATGCGCTGAGTTGAGGCGAGTAAGTTGGTGCAATCAGATTTCTGAAAATCCAACTTTTACCCCCTCAAACTTGATCTGCGGATTTTTGGACTGGTGCTTTTGGTTTTTTGGTACTTCTGGTATTCTGGTACTTTTGGTACTTTGGTACTTTTAGTACTTCTGGTACTCTAGCTTTTTGGGTTTCTGGTACTTTGTGAAACTAGGGTTTCACTTTCTAGGAGATCTAGCCATTGAAAAGGTGCATTGAAGGTGCCAAAATGATCCTTGAGGGAGGGCACACTTTTCTATATGGTTTGAGGGCTGAAATACCTCACCAACAAAAATCCCTAATTCACATGTACGACAACAGTGACGTTTTTCACTTTTCTCTTGTGAAAGATGCTCTCTTAAGCTTGGCTCTGATACCATGTTAATGTTTAAGCCATTATTATAGTTATTTGAATTTCAATAGATAGAAATAGCATAAGATAGAATCACTGAGAAATACACAGTCACAAGAGACACATCATCTATCCTGGGAAACCCTCATGGGGAAGAAAACCCAAAAAAACTTTCTTATTATAAATAGCCAATACAATTCCAAGAGATAACTCAAACAAATACATAAATTCCTCTTCCAAATATGTGTCTCTCTTTCTCTCTCTCTTCTCCAACTGCATATCCAAAACTTGTTTCTCAATGAACAAGTGAGTGTGTGTCTAAGTGAGGCGCTAGCCTCCTTATTTATACAAATTTGGCACGTGTGAAAGTGTCTTTTCACTGGCAGGGCCGACTTCTTCTTCTGGGTAGTTATAACCACCTTTATTATATTTTGGGGCCTCTTTGATATATTTTGAGAACGACTTCTTCTTTATCCTATTACAATTACATTATGACCAATCTGCAAAAGGGGGTTTGGTCTTTTACAATAGCTGACATGATCAATCCACAATGGGGATTGATCCAATGAATAATATATCAAATAATAATCAGAATACACTTTGCAGTTACATTATTTCAACAATTTCTTGTGTGGTTGATCTTGCATCTCATTAAGTACATTCCATTGTTGTATCTTCTTTGATTATTTTCTGCAAACAAACATTAAACCCTCATATTAAACCCTAGCACAACTCATGAGACTTAAGTTTGCAAAGTGTTTGACGAAATTCCACAATTAGAAAACACATAAATATCAATGAAAACACAATGTTCCTGACATCTTGGCTTGGGAACATTACAATGGTATCAGAGCTTAGACTCTAGCCAGCCTGAGGAGTATTCCATAAGGAGAGATGAATATTGTAGATTTTTCTAGAGGGATTTTTTTATTGTGAGAGGGAATATCAAACCCTCAATGAGATTCTCAAGAAGATAATAGCATTGCAATATTTTGTATCCTTTAAAAATCCTAGTTGGAGCAAAGATGAGGTTACACATTGGGTCTGCGTAGTAAAGGAAAACAAAGCTATGGAATCTAAATGGAAGGAAGCATAAATTAACCCTACACCCATTAGGAGCAGGGAGCTTTGCTATAGTTGCAAAGAGCCTTGGGAGCCGGACCACAGATGTAGGGGTAAAGGGAAGGTGCACATTGTTGAGGTGCACTATGATAGTGAGGATGAGGAGTTGTGGCAGGATGCAACCATAGATGCATATTTACAACAATTCGATGAGGATAGTGACTCTTGCACATTTGAGGGATAATTTGATGGACAGGATGATAACACATGTTCCTTATCTTCCAGTTCAGGCAGTGTTGAGGATTCAACACATCAACACAGTGGTGACATGTGTGAGGGTTCACATGAGTTAGCACTGAGATATGATGAGAGTAGGAGGTCGGATGACCTACCCTTGGGTGTAGACATGGTTGTCATGGAGTCATGAGTGGAGGAGGATGAGCTTCATATAATGACTGTGACACATTTGTCATCTTTTTAGACACCCATGATAGCCATGACACATGAGGATACCAGTGGAATTTATGATATGATGGAGTATCCTTCTGTGAGGGATGCACATCAGGGACATATGGATCCACAAACCAAGGAGGAGAGACATGACTTGCAGACAGTTGACCTTACACATACATATCGGTATGAGGAGAGTGAGCCATTTCTTTTGGAGACTTCATTGTTTGATCAGGTTGGGGAGACTGACATTTTGATAGCACACTTACTTCCAGGACTGATCTGCAGTGATAAGTATGTACTCCTTATTGGTCGGGATGGCCATAACACATGTCTAGAAACATTTGTATGGGATCCAGGCATAGATGATAGTAGCAAGGTGAGTGCACAGGAGGATACAATTGCCTGTACAGGATATAGTGTGAGTTGGATGGGGGTAACAGTTGGTGATGGTGTGCAGTGGCATATAGGAGGACCCAGTAGCACAGTGGAAAGCGGGCAATTCAGTGCCTTATATTTTGTGGATAATGTTGTTGGGGATTCCATGTTTGACACTAACAGTGAGGGGCAGGAGGTAGCACCTCAACAGGACTGTGATCAGGAGTCCCGATACTTGGAAGGATAGTTGAGAGTCAGTGAGGACATGATCATGGCATCCACTAGGCACATTGATGACATGCATGCATTGATGGAAGATTGTTGTTGGAGGACATCAATGGCACATGATAGTTAAGATGGGGGATTTGTGATGGATGAATTTCATACTCTCAGGGAGAGAGTGACTATGATGAGGGCCAACTACCAGCAGTTGTTGATGGACAAAGACTACCTATTGGGGATTGGTGAGATGTGTCACAAGGCCCCGAGGGAGAAGGATTTGGAGGTGGAAAGACTCACTCATGAGTTGGAGAGCACACAAGGATTATTGAA
Organism: Picea glauca; assembly: GCA_000966675.3. NCBI lineage: Eukaryota > Viridiplantae > Streptophyta > Pinopsida > Pinales > Pinaceae > Picea > Picea glauca. Next base: position 260,454 of record JZKD02S1674747.1, read on the forward strand.
AGGTACATAGGGATCCCTTCAAGAATTAGAGTCCCGATTAGAGGATATCCTTGAGGATATTAGATAGATATCCACTACATCTATCTTAACAGAGAGTCAGATATATCCTTCAGCCACATTACTAGAGGATGTTGGTGGTTTAGCAGGAGAGAACCAGTTGAGGGATGAGCATGAGGAGTAACTAGGATCACTTATGAGTATGGAGAGATATGATCCGAAGACACATGATGATGTCCATGTGTCACAGGAACTACCCTCCACGAGGATCTTTGAGATAGTCAAGAACTCATCTATGCATGGAGACTCTAGAGCCAGGGGCAGTTATGAGGACACTTCCATTTGTGTTCCAGGATTGGTTGACCTTCATGTAGAGGCTGACCCATTAGTACACCTATGATCCATGATGATGCATGAGTATACAGGATATTGCATGAGCATGTAGGAGAATACAATGGTGAGTGACAGTTCACATAGACATGCTGAGGTGTACAATGGGATTCAGAGGGACGCACTAGATGGCAAGGAGGAGACATACTTAGTAGAGCATTGAGATTCCTCTCCATTGCAGCAGTGTATAGATATGGGAGATCACCTTCACAGTATCAAAAATTGCATGAGCAATGATGGATGGAGAGTGGTTGACCAGTAGTTTGAGAAGTTACCCCCAGTTGTACCTGATGATTTGGGTTCAGTGATGACTACAGGAAAGTATTTACCATGGGTATCGGGGGATGAGATTTTGGTTGGATCCTTGTGATTGACCAAAGCATATGATACTTTATAGTCCTACAGTCGATTACATATGTTTCTGTTAGCCTTTCCTGACACTTTCATCATTGAAAATAACATGGGGGGAGATAGACAGTGGAAGGGGACATGGAGAGTTGATATCCCAGGACCACCTGACACGAGTGCTTTTATTGCATAAAACAAGATAGGGGTGGATCATTAGTGATAGACAGTTGAGACCTTGGGCGTGATGGTAAGCATCATGGGACGTGAGATAACAGATATCTCAGAGGGTGAAAGAGAGTTAGATTCTCATGAGGGTGAGCATGGAGGGCTTCTGATAGTTATCAGTATGATACATGAGTAGTTAGTGGGGATTTGAAGTGATGAACTTCCAATTTTTCCATGGGATCTGAGAGTCCATTTAGTTAGTGGGTGTTTCATGATGCTCTAGGTTGCACCAGAAAGAAACATACTCCACTCTTGGATGGTTTTGAGAGGGCTTGTAGAGGATTGTCCTATGGGGTGAGATAGGTTATCTCGATTGATACTCATGATTGATTATGGATATGGTTGGGAAGATGTTACTTCCGTAGAGATACTTTTACAGGTGCAACTTCTTAACTACAGGTCCCATTACCATAGGTATCTCAACATGAGGACCCATGAGTGGGGAATCCAATATGCATACTGTGAGAAGATAGTCATGATCAAACTAGTGTAGTGTCAGCATTGTGATCCTAGTAAGATACTAGCATGGGACCCGGGGATTTCAATATCGAGCAATTCATCTACTAATAGAGGTGAGTGGATCTTTGTAGGGAAATGCCACTTTGACTTTCCATGGAGCTTTAGTGTTTAGGGGAGCACGCCACTTGAGGGTGATTCATTGAGGTCTTGTAGTACCTCACTATGGAAGCAACATGTTTAGTTAGTGGAGACCATGTTGGTCTTGATATGGAATTGTAGGATAGACTCATACGTGTCATTTGCAGGAGACTCATGGTGTTGATATGTTACAAGATTATGCCTCACAAGGTATTGCAGTTCACGCTTTGATATGGGATCCAAGGGGAAGAATGCGTGATAGTTCAGCTTTGGATGGAGATTACTTTGTGTCCTGCGGGTGGATATGGGACCCCGACATTACATGTGGATTGACTTAGTTATTTCTTGAGGACAAGCAATTTTATAGCATGGAGGAATGTAATGTCCCCACTTTGGGACATCATTATATTACAGAGTGTCATGATGACTAGAGTAGCCAGATGGAGGTTATAGAGAGTACATGATCTATTGAGGGATTTTTTGGGGTCCAACTTGCATCTCTCGTCTTATTTCATCATCATGGTCCATTCCACACAACTTGGATTTGGTTTCGTTGCATTCTGACGATTTCCGTAATTTTGAGTTATTTTGGGCTATATGTTAATTAAATTCACTAAGGAGGTCATATTGGGCATAATACTTGGAGGAACCTCTTAGAGTAATCACTCATTAGAATTGGGATGAAAATCACTACATGATAGTATGACAAGAAGTGACTTTCAGTGGCTAGAGAAGCCCTAAGGAGGGATAAACCACTTTTTAGAGGTAAAATGGTTAATTAATTAATTAATAATTAAATAAAGTAAAAGTCACTTAGAGAGACAAGGTGAGAAGGGAGGATAAAAGAGATATAGGGGCCTCTATCATCTCATTATGTTGTTTATCAATTTGATATTTGGCTTCTTGCTAGTGAGCCCATTCACTTGGGGGTTTTGAGGGTTTTGACCTAACAAACCCTAGAGATAAGATCGGTGGTGAAAGATCCCACCCGACCTAGTCCAAGATTGGTCACAGATGTGAAATATTCCTCCCTCACCATTCTACATCAGTATATTCTAGTTACAGGTGGATTCTACAACAAGAGCAGGCTCAGAGAGAGAGACAGTGCACATCAAGGAGGGTTTCCAAAAGGAGGGCACATCATCTTGAGAAGAGTAGCTCTATCTGGAAAGAGGAGAAGGAATTTGTGAAAAGGGGATTGTGGGTATTCTTTGTATGGCCTAGGGTGCCTTCTTTATCCTATTTTGAAGGGTTTTACTTAGTCAAATTATTTATTGGATCTTGGCACGAGATAGGGAGGAGGAGGGCGCACCACAGATTGAGGATCTAGTCTTTTGGTGGGTTAGTTCTTCATTATTCATCCTGAGACTTGGCCAGGGTGTTTCCCTTGTCCTGATCTACAATTTTGCACCTTTCTCAAGGGATTTGGCCACTATATTTTTGGAGGATGAATTATTGGCTTGGTTCAGCTAGGAGGCCGCATCTATCATTGGAGACACTATGGTTTGGGGGTCTTCCAATTGATCTATGGCTATGAGACTTCTCATACCTTCTTGAAATCATCAGATATACCTTCTCATGGAGTTTTTCATTGTTGTGAGGCCATCAGAGAGGAGGTCGTACTTCCCTTGATCTATTTCAACCAGTACTTGCTCATTGTGAGAGAGAAGGCATCACATATAGAAAAGGGTATCCATTGGATTGCAATGTTACTTTGTCTTCATCTTGGAGAGGATTTTGGAATCCTGGGTCTTCTTCTATCTTGTATATTTGAGGCTTTTTCAGCCCAACACTCTATTCACTTATATGTATTCCATATCTACACCATTTTGTATGAGGTCAGAGATCTATTATTAATAAAACAGATCTGAGGTATTTATGGTTATTTCTTGTGTTGTTGATTTTGCATCTCGTTGAGTACATTCCATTGTTGTATCTTCTTTGATTATTGGATGAAAATACACATTAAACCATCATATTAAACTCTAATGAAACTCATGAGATTTAAGCTTTCAAAGTGTTTGACGAAATGCCAAAACCAGAAAACACATAAAAATCAATGAAAACACAATGTTCCTGACATCTTGTCTTGGGAACATTATAGTTTCCCATTAGCACCCATTGAGCATATTGAATATATACAAGTGACTAAGGTAACCAAAGGATATATAAGGATAATTTCAAAGGGAAGGTGAAGTAAATAAGGCCGAAAATTCAAGGGAGGATAAAGTTTTTAATGATGCTTTCTAAGGTATGTTATTTACAGGTCATCTCACCATTTTCACAATAACTTTTTTTCTAAAATGATTGAGATACAAAAATCTAAAGGCTATTGATTAAACATATCCAAGTAATTGTGATAATAATTTCATCTTGTGGTTCATTTTATTTTTGGATTTACACTCTATGGAAGATAGGGTTTGTGGCTAGTCCTGAAACTCGTCTAAAACAGATGTTCCGAGTAAAAACATCGTAAATTCTACATAATATATCCAAATTAAGTGAGACCAAATGAATTGGTTAGAGAAAATTATTTAGTATGTTTTGTACCATTTTCATATCCATACAGAAAATATTCCATGTGTGGAATTCTCTACAAGTTCTCTCTCTTGAACAAGCTAGAATTCAACAAGGTATGCCATTTTTACTATAACTCATTTTCTGGGAGGTTCCAAGTAGTGAAACCTGGGGGATTTGCAGAGAAGACATTGAATAATATTGTGTATAATTTTAATACCTTTATTCATTACAAGTACAAATTTATTCTTGTTTCAAGTTAGGGTTGTTGACTAATCCAAAATTAGTCATGCGAGACTAAAGTAAAGTTTGATGAAAATGCTAGTCTCTTGTTGTTGAAGTTAAGGAAGGTTTGAAGGTCTGTGATCACATACACTAGGTAAGTTACATAGTTATATGTATGTTTATATTCATGCTTTAATGGTTACATTTTTTCATGACATGGTACATGCTTGAGGCTACATAACAGTGAGGTTTGGCACATGGTATTGTGTAAGGTTTTATGGTATTTGGTTTATGGAGAGTATGGTGTATTGCTAGAGGTATATTGTTGGTTAACTTGGTGATATTGTGCATATGGTTTAGAGTTGACTTGATGATTGATATTTGTGAGTATATCATATTTGGATGATGATATTGATGAGATAGGTTGAGGTGACAGATTGTTGTGACAGGTTGTGTTGTGCATAGTTGATGCACTTGTCCTGGTATAGATTGTTGGTGCACTTTGACATATTTATTTCTATATATAAGTTGGGTATTGTACTTGAGGATTGGATTCCTCTTCTCATTTGGTGCTGAGATATGCAAGTTGGGCATTGCATTGAGAATTGGTTCTCTATTCAAGTTTGTGCTCATTTTAGTTGGTGCTGATAAAACCCAAGGATTGTAGTCTGTAATACAAAAGAAACTTATACATATATTCAATGTTCATTGTGGTCTTTATTGTGATGGTGAATAGTTATTTATTGTTAATATATTTCATTGAGATATATTTACATGCAAGAAACTAAGTATGAATATAAGTAATGAGTAATGATGTTGTGAATGGTGATTGCTAACTAAAGTTTTGTAAGAAGGAGTGTCACATTGATTCCCCCCCCTCCCCCTCTCAGTGTTGTCAGTGTGTCCAACAACATAGAGAACGTGTGGACACACACTCACTTGTTCATCAAAGCGCAAGTTTGGAGCTGCAGTTGGAGAAGAAAGAAGAGAGAGAAAGAGAAAGGCGCATTCTTGGGAGAGGACTGTCTGTATTGTTTGAGTTATCTCTTGGCATTGTATTGGCTATCTATATTAAGGAAGTTTTTGCTGGGTTTTCTCCCCCGTGAAGGTTTCCCAGGATAAATGATGTGTCTCTTGTGA
>JZKD02S1674747.1:265942-310498 GCA_000966675.3 Picea glauca
ACTGAAACTGCAGGATGATGGGGTGCATACTCTATTTCAAAAGGATTCGTGCAAGAGGTCAGAGGTGATATGGTATTAATGAAAGGAGATTGGATTGGAACCCTATACAATTTGTTAGGTGTCGACTTGACTAGACACAACATTATTATTATTCTTGAAGTCAACTCAACTTGGACTCCACTCGACCTGACTTGGGCTGAGTCAATTCAAACTGACTCGATAAGTCATCATAAATTCGACCTGACCATGTTATAACATGAGAGGATGGGATACACTAGAGAAAACGGACTTCGAGCTATGCATAATAAAGGTATGGTCAAAGAAATTCCTTGGTGTAATTTATAATTCAATTTTATGAACATTGTATATATGGAAAACAAAGTTGGCTGAGGTTCCCATCCAGAGAGACAAGGGAAAATGGGATTCTAGAGTTGGGTCATAGTGATTTGTTTGGCACTGTTACAGTTCCTTCACTTGGTGGATATTTGTATTATGTATCCTTCATAGATGATTTTTTTAGGAAGACATGGATATATTTTCTAAGGAATAAATCATAGGTTTTCAAGAAATTCAAAGAGTATAAATCTCTTGTAGAAAACCAAACAGATAAGAAGATTAAGGTGTTGAGAATAGACAACGGTAGTGAATTCTATGGAAAATAATTTGATTAGTTCTACAATAAGTGTGGGATATCACGCCAAACTAACACACCATATGCCCCACAAAAAAATGGAGTTCCTGAGAGAATGAACAAAATGTTGATGGACAAGGCAAGGAGCATGCTAACTGGTGCTAGGTTCGCACAAGAATTCTAGGTGGAGGTAGTTGACATTGAAAAATATCAATTGAATATATCTCCTTCATCAACGCTAGTCAAGATGAATCCAAATGAAGTATGGTCAGGTAAGAATCCTTCAATTTCACATCTCAAAGTATTTGGTTGTGATGCATTTGTTGATCTTCCCAAGGAAAAGAGGAGCAAGTTGGACAAGAAGGAAGTCAAATGTATTTTCATTGGATACAAAGAAGGAATGAAAGGATATAAAATTTGGGATATTGCATCAAGATAAACTTTGTATATTCAAGATGTGGTCTTTAGAGAATTCAAAGGTAAGTCTGGTCCTGAGGAAATTGTTCAGATCGATAATAATGATGAGACGGTGCAGTTTGAAATGAGGAACGAAGAAGATGATTAATATGAGTTGAATGAATCAGAGGAAGAGGTGGAACAACCTACCCCAGTGGTAAGGAGGTCAAAAAGAGTAATAAAACCAATAAAAAGGTATATTCCACCAGACTTATGTTCCACATTCATGTTAACTTCCACCAATGATGAGCCCAAGTCGGTCGGGGAGGTAGTCAACTCATCAGAGGGAAAACTCTGGAAGGACTCCATGGTCGAAGAGATGGAATACTTGAAGAATAATGAGACATGGGATTTAGTCAAGTTTCATAGTGGAATAAAGAATGTCAGTAGCAAATGGATTAAGGTGAATGAAACAGGTCAAGTCAAGAAATTCAAAGCTCAAATGGTAGAAAAAGGATATTCCCAAGTCAAAGAAGTCGACTTCGATGAGATTTTTTCCTTTGTTACAAAATTAAATTCCATTAGAGTACTAATGTCTTTGGCTGCAACATTTGATCTGGAAATAGAATAGATGGATGTGAAGACAACGTTCCTACATGGGAACCTAGAAGAGGAAATCTACATGAAACAACCTGAAGGATTTGTAGTAAAGTGAAAGAAATATTTGGTGTGTAAACTTAAAAGATCCCTTTATGGTCTAAAGAAATCACCATGGATTTGGTACCAAAAGTTCAACACATATATCCTTATTTTGGGATTTCTGAGAAGCAAATTTGATCATTGCATATATTTCAAAGAAGAAGGTGGGTGTTTCATATATGTAGCTTTGTATGTCAATGACATGTTTCTTATTGGAAACATCATGAATGCAATAAAGGAGCTGATGAAGCAACTCTCCTCCAAGTTCGACATGACGGATCTTGATGCAGCTAAATTCACTCTAGTAATGGAGATTAAGAGAGATCGAGCATCTAGAAATATCGAGTTGAATTAAATGAAGTATATTGAAATAGTTTTAAAACATTTCAACATGCAGTATTGCAAATCAATGAAGGTACCAATTCATGTGGGAGAAAAGCTAACTGCTGAACAATTTCTAAAGAAACATAAATAAATTGAGGACATGGCACGTGTTTCATATGCAAGTGTTGTTGGTAGTCTAATGTATGTGTTTGTATACACTCGACCAAAAATTTCCCATCTAGTGGTTGTGTTGAGAAGATACATGTTGACACTTTTGAAGGAGCACTGGAAAAATGTCAAGAGACTATTCAGGTATTTGTGTGACACAAAATATTATTCTATACACTACCAAGGAAAACCTGGAGCTGACAGTGAATTAAATTTACATGGCTTTGTCGACACTGACTGGGTTGGAGATATGGATCGTCGGAGGTCAACCAATGGATATGTGTTCAAAATGTTTGTTGGAGAAATTAGTCAGATGAGTAAGCATTAGGCAGTCATAGCCTTATAACTAACAGGAGATGAATACATGGCAGCCACTCATGGAAGGAAAGAAGCAATATGGTTGCACAGGTTGTGTTCAGGAATCAATTTTGAGAAAAAATATATTAATATAAGTTGCAACAATCAAAGTGAAATATTTCTAGCAAAGAACCTTGCTTATCATTCAAAGACTAAGCACATTGATGTAAAATACCATTTCATGAGAGACATGGTGGAAAACAACAATGTGTTCTTGGACAAAGTAGACACGTTGGAAAACATAGCAGAATCATTGAACAAGTCTATGAGTTTTGTGAAGTTATCTTGGTGCAGAGAGGAAATGGGAATTGTTTCCCTAGGTCTATGAACGAAACTTCAAAGGTCGCCTAGTTTCAGCAAAGAAGACAACAAGTGGGACAATATTGGGTTGTTATATTCTATGCAGTGAAAGTTGAGGTGGATCGATTAACAATTGAAGTCTAAGGTCGAGGTGGTTTGATCGGGTAAAGATGAAGTTGAGGTGGATATAAACAAATCGAAGGTCAGGGTGGTTTGACCAGGTAAAGACAAAGTCGAGGTGGATTGACAACAAGTCGAAGTTAGAGGTTATTCTATAGTGTAAAGTCGAAGTAGAAGTCGAGGTGGATCGACATGGTAAATACATCGACAACAAGTCAAAGAGGTCAATGAAAATAGATCGATAGGTGGGCACATGTCAACCAACTGAAGACCGAATGAATGTTGACTGGTAGTCGATGAGTAATACAAATTCGTAGTCGACTGTAACAGAATCCCAATATTCATGGGATTTGTAGCCAATGATCTGCATGGATTTGTAAAAGTTTTTGGGCGTCATTTATTTAGGTTTTTCCCAACTATAAAGCCTATAAAAGAGGCGTTTTGTAATTTCGTAAAGGCCAATCAATAATATTGAATCTTTAGATGATGAATGGCTCATCGCCAAGAGTCTATAATTTAGAGGCTCTTGGTCATGCAAATGTAAGACAATTGGATACAGGGTTGTTCTTGCGTAAGAAAGAGGGTATGATGTCGATTGTGTCTTAGGTGTGGAACAAGGTTAGACATGTAACCTTTTATTCTGAATGAATAAGACAACAAGGAGAAGAACGCTCAAGGAATGTTGGTTTTCCTGGTTTGGGTTTCCAGGGTAAAATCTTTGTGTATTGTGTGATTGTTGTGTCATTTACTTTCTTGATTAAATATTTCTTCCTCTCTTCTTCTAGGTTTAGCGTGGAAGTGTGTCTCATTTCCTAACATGTGGTATGAGATATTGTCTTAATAGTATTGGATCTAAGCTAAACCCTAGGTAAAGTAAGAGTCGTTAGTTAGAAATATTTAAAGATTGTGGTAAATATTATGTTAAAGAATGGCGAGTAGTTAGAGAATAGAGACAGAAAAATTCAATATCCAAAATTTTGAGCTTTGAAAGCTTAAAATTGAAGATCTCCTTGTAGATCAAGAAAAATGAACAACAGTTTGTCCAGGTACCATGTCGACAGTTATGCCTACGGAATAATGGGAGAAGCTCGAGAGAAGAGCAAGGAGTACGATTCGAATTTGTCTTTCAATTTCGGTGTTGTTGAATGTTTTGGGTGAATATTCAGACAAGAAATTGTGGAACGAGTTGGGAATATTCTACCAGTCGAAATCCTTGGTAAACAAGTTGCTTAGAAATAAATTGTTTCTTTTGAGAGTGAGTGATGGAAATTCAGTGACTAAGCATTTAAATGCATTTAATACCATTATAATCCAGTTATCTTATGTGGATATTAAAAACACTGAGGAGGAGAAATGTATAAGCTTATTATGTATTTTTCCAGACTCCTCGGATAGCTTAGTCTTGGCTATAGGGAGTAATACAACCACATTAACGCTAGAAGACATGGTTGCATATATACTATAAGAATAAATGAGAAGGACTGCCATGGAAGGATCGACCAAAGATGTTTTAGTGGTGAGAGGTCGATTGATTAACAAAGATAAAGGAAACTTCTTCGGTAGAAAATCTAAGTCGAAGGGTACATCTAAATCCCCAGTTCAGTCGACAAGAAGATGTTGGAAATGCAGTAAAGTTGGGAATTAAAAAAAGGAATGTAAGTTGAGGGAGATGGAAGGAAGTAAAATATCTAATGAGAAGAAGTCGAATGAGAGAAAGACGACTCCAAATAAGGGAGGCGCTGTGTGTTGAAAAGTCAACAAGAAATGTGTCTCTAATTTATTTTTCCCTTAAATAAATTGGACAATAAATATTAATCTATTATCTCATAATTACTTGAAATAGTTAACTAAAATGGAAAATCAGTTAACTATAGGAAATTCGAGTTCAAAGGTTGATTGATGGGATATGGAAGTTGAATTAATTGTAACTAAGTGAATTGAAGTTGTAACAGAGTTATAAGTGTAGTTATGTGAGTTGTGAAGTAGTTTAACTCAGTGAAGTGAGTTAAGCTCAATTGTACTAGTTGTAACTAAACTTACACTAGTGAGAGTTCTGTGAATTAATTATTAATTAATTCACAATCAATGAAATCACTTGCAACTGAAGATTTAACACTATTAACTACATGCATGTCAGATCCAGTGGAGACCCAATTGAGATAACCTGTGAAAGGGAAAGTTTGGCTATCAGCTGTGATTTGAGTGAAGTTCACTCATGCAATAACACACACAATGTATGTGACCATGAGCAATGCAAAGCCTAGACAAGAGGAATTAGAATTCATTTGCAGGGTTTTCATTGCAGGGATTGCGCAGAGGAGGCAGGTTGTCTGGAGGCAAAGAATTGGCACATGTATTTGCTGATTTTTGTATGACAGTGTGAGATGATTATTATTTTTATGAGAGATATTGGATTAGAGTTTTGTATGATATTGTTTCATGATCCATGATATATACATAATATATGATAGTGGGGTTTTTAGCTTTATGCTTTCCTGGTAAAACATTTGTGTTATGTGCGATTGATCTTTCTTCTTGATATTGCAATTGGTGATCGTGTTTTAAATTCCACAAGAATATTAGTAGAAGCGATTTTGTATTTAACAATGGCATATAATTGTTAGATTAGGAGAATCCAGGCAATACATGCCTTGTATTGAAATTTCTACATGGTATTAGAGCGCAGAAAATTGCAGAAGATGAGTTTCTGATTGGATAGAATTCAAATTTGTAGAAAGAATTTCTTGGTGCTACAGCTGATTCAAGATCGAAATGGATTTAAATGGCTTGAGGTTAGAGTATGCACTCGAGGTAAGCTTGAACTATATTTCTTGGAAGGATAGGATGGAGGCAGTACTTGAAGAAAATGGCTTGAAGGAATTCATTAACAAAGATGTTCCTAAGCCAGATGCTACAAATCTTGATGCATGGCAAAAGAAAGTGGCAAAGGCGAGGAGGAACTTGTTGGAGGGAGTACGAGACCACATTGTCTCAAGCCTCCATGGGAAATTCACACCATATGAAATGTGGAAGACTTTGATGGATCTATTCCAAAACAACAACGAACATAGGAAATTGGCGCTCAAAGATAAACTCAGGAAGATCAAGATGGAGAAGGGCGACTCCATTCCAAAATATCTCATGAAGTTTTTCCAATGTAATAACAATCGCTGATGATGATTTGGTGAGATTGGCTCTCCTAGGACTTCCCAAGAGTTGGCACAATTGTCAAGACTCTATCAATGGAAGGGAAAAATTGCCAGATTGGGAACGACTATGGTCGGATCTAGTGCAAGAGGAGTTCAGGCGAAAAACCAAAGATGGATATTCATCAAAGCATGATGATGAAGAGAATTTTTCTTTGGCTTCCAAGGCAAGGAGAGGGGAGGGGAATAAATTCCATTCAAAATCTGAGTCTAAAGACAAGAAGATGTATTTGTCCAAAGTGAAGTGTTTTCACTGTCACGAACATGGACATCTCACTACTAATTGTCTGCAGAAGAAGAAGAACATAAAGGTTGTTGGAGCTGCAGCTGGTGAGGCCCTTGCCTCGCAATTTGAACTTGACTTATCCTTAATTGCATGCATGGCTTCAAGTGCATTGGGATCGGTGTGGTATTTGGATAGTGACGCTTCCTTCCACATGACAGGAGATAAGGATTTTTTCAATGACTTGGAGGAGAGAGATCTCAAAATGCATATAGAGATGGGCGACGATGGACGATACAGTATGAATGGAATTGGTACCATTACCTTTCAGAGGGATTTAGGTAAACCATTTCAATTGAAAAATGTTATGTATGTTCTAGGTCTGAAGAAAAACCTGGTCTCGGTTGCAATGTTGGAGGACAGAGGCTATGACATTGTTTTCAGCGGTGGAAAATCTTTTCTGCGACATAAAACAATGGGTAAAGTAAAGAATATAGGGATTCAAGTTAAGAATATCTACAAGCTAGAGGTAGATGGCTATGCTTCCATGATGCGCAAGGAAAAAAAAGTGGTGAGACTGGATGAGGGAGAATTATGGCATAGGCGATTGGGCCATCTTCATCATGGAGCCTTGAAGATCATGCAGAAAATATCTACTGGACTTGCAATGCGAACACTTGCTCAGTTAGATTAGTGCAAGGGTTGCACCATGGGGAAGTATGTAAAGTCCAACTTTCATGAAAATGAGAACCGTGCTTTGGTGATCCTAGAGAGAGTTCACACATAGGTGTGTGGACCATTGTCAGTTTCTTCAATAGAAAAACATAAGTATTATGTTATTTTTGTTGATGAATTTTCTTGTAAATGTTTGATATTCTTCATGTAGAATAAGGATCAAACATTCTCAAAGTTCTGTGAGTTTAAAGCATTGGTGGAGAAAGAGTCGGGGAAGCAAGTGAAGGCTCTTAGGAGCGATAATGGTGGAGAATACATCTCTAACAAATTCAAATACTTATACAACAAAGAAGGAATTTGAAGTCAACTCATAGCGGCTCATAACCCACAACAGAATGGGGTCGCGGAGAGGAAGAACAAAATGATCGTAGGTGCAACACGAGCGATGTTGCATGATCATGGCCTACCAATGAATTTGTGGGTGGAATCATGCAACACTGCGATTTATGTGCAAAATTGTTGTCCTAATAGAGTACTTGGCATGAGTACACCTGAAGAATCTTTCACTGGTAAGAAACTTGATGTTTCTCATTTTAAGATTTTTGGCTCATCTGTTTATGTGCATGTGACCAAGGATGCCAGGAAGAAGCTAGAGTCGACTGTTGAAGTTGGGATATTTATGGGGTACAAAGAAACACCCCATAATTATCGTGTGTATTTTCCTAACAGTAAGATGACTGTTATGCGACGGGATATAAAATTCGATGAGGGGAAAGCCATGCGGTTGCCGCTTGAGAGGGAGCTAGACTTGCATGCAGAGAAGGAACTATTGGTTCCCAAAGATGAGTCTCAAGATGTGGATCAGAAACATGAGGAGGTTCATGGAGTGGAGGAAGCCACTCATGTATATCCATCCATCATAAATGGTAGAAAGCACACCACAAAAGATGATAGATTGATATTAGTTGTTGCACAGAATGTAGGAGCCCCTACTTCACAGCACAGACAAAGACAGTCTCCTGATCGATTTACTGGATGCATGGCTCTCATGAGAAAATGTATTGTGACGGAACCATATTCCTTTCAGGAAGCAGTGCAGGATCCCACATGGGTAGATGAAATTGTGGAGGAATATGACTCCATTTTCAAAAAACAGTGCATGGAAAATTGTCCCGAGACCGGTCAAAATATCAGTGGTAGGTTCAAGATGGATCTACAAGGTAAAGCAAGTTGTTGATGGGAGTATGGATAAATACAAGGCCAGGTTTTTGGCCTGGGGATTCTCACAGATCGAGGGGATAGATTATGATGAGACCTTCGTAGTTGTTGCAAGGTACTCTTCCATAAGATCCATCTTTGCACTCTCAGTGCAGATGGGTTGCTGCATTCATTAGATGGATGTAAAAACTATGTTTGTCAATGGGATCATTGAGGAAGAAGTGTAAATTGAGAAGGCAGAAGGTTTTGATACCTTTGATAGGGAGTCACATGTGTGCAGAATCAAGAGAGCGATGTATGGACTGAAGCAAGCACCCCGTGCTTGGTACACTCAGATAGACAACTATTTCACCGGACTAGGCTTCACCAAAAGTGAAGCGGATGCAAACCTATACCAAATTGTGGTGGAGGGTAAGATTTTAATCATTGTTCTTTATGTTGATGATTTAATACTGACTGGTGATGAGAAACTAATACTCTCATGCAATGAGGACCTTGCAAAGGAGTTTGAGATGAAGGATTTGAACCTTCTTCATTATTTCCTTGTATTGGAAATATGGCAGTGAGATGATGAACTTTTTTTGTCTCAAGGAAAGTATGCAAGGGAGATACTGGGTAAGTTTCACATGGAGGGATTCAAACCCATGGATACTCCTCTTCCAGGAAACTGGAGGAAGAGGATGCTACTTCTGGAGAGGTAGTGGATGCTATTGTCTATCGACAGTTAGTGGGTTCGCTAATGTATCTAGTGAACACAAGACCAAAGATTTGCTATGCGGTTAACCATCTGAGTCAAGCGATGGCTAAGCCTACCAAGCTATTTTGGAAGGCGGGTAATCATGTCTTGAGATACCTGAGGGGCAAAACTAAATATGGATTATGGTACATATAGACTAAAAAGGTGAAGTTTCATGTCTTCAAGGATGCAGATTGGGTGGGCAACCCAATGGACATAAAGAGCACATCAGGGAGGATATTTAGTATCGGATCTACAACTGTTTCTTGGTGCAACAGGAAATAGAGATCCATGGCACTCATTTTAGCAGAAGTCGAATACATGGCAACGAGTCAAGCTGCATGTGAGGCTATCTGGATGAGAAAGATATTGGTTGGTTTGTTTGGTTCTCATTTAGATCCGACAGTGATTCATTGTGCTAATCAGAGTTTCATTAAAATCTCGATTAATCCTGTGTTTCATGATATATCTAAGCATATAGATATCTGGTATCATCATATCAGAGATTGTGTGCAGTGGAAGATCATGTTGGTTCAATACATTCCTACAAAAGATCATGATGCAGACATTCTGACGAAGGCGCTCACCAGGAGAAAATTCGAATACCATAGAGACAGGATTGGGGTGAAGAATAATCTGTTTCTTATTGAGAGGGAGTGTTGAAAAGTCAACAACAAATGTGTGTCTAATTTATTTTCCCCTTAAATAAATTGGACAATAAATATTAATCTATTATCTCATAATTACTTGAAATAGTTAACTAAAATGGAAAATCAGTTAGTTATAGGAAATTTGAGTTCAAAGGTTGATTGGTGGGACATGGAAGTTGAGTTAGTTGTAACTAAGTGACTTGAAGTTGTAACAGAGTAATAAGTGTATTTATGTGAGTTGTGAAGTATTTTAACTTAGTTAAGTGAGTTACGCTCAGTTGTACTACTTGTAATTGAAATTACACTAGTGAGATTTCAGTGAATTGATTATTAATTAATTCACAATCAGTGAACTCACATGCAACTGAAGACTTACCACTGTTAACTACATGTGTGTCAGATCAAGTGGAGACTCAGTTGATATAACAGGTGAAAGGGACAGTTTGGCTATTAGTTGTAATTTGAGTGAAGTGCACTCATGCAACCACACACATAGTGGATGTGCCCATGAGCAATGCACAACCTAGGCAAGAATAATTAAAATTCATTTGCAGTGTTTTCATTGCAGGGATTGCACAGAGGAGGCAGGTTGTCTGGAGGCAGAGAATTGGCACATGTATTTGTTGATTTTTGTATGACAGTGTGAGAGGATTGTTATTGTACTGAGAGATTTTTTATTAGATTTTTGTATGAGATTGTTTTATGATCCATGATATATAAATAATATATGATAGTGGGGTTTTTAGCTTTATGATTTCCCGGTAAAACATCTATGTTATATGTGATTGATCTTTCTTCTTGATATTTCAATTGGTGATTGTGTTTCAAATTATGCAAAAATATTAGTAGAAGTGATTATGTATTTAACAATGGAATATAATTGTTAGATCAAAAGAATCCAGGCAATACTTAATTTGTATTGAAATTTCTACAATGTGTACTTGGCTTCAACCAGTAAACAGTAGGATCTTGGCGTCACCCAGTAAACAGTAGGATCAAGATATTTGGTTGATCGACTCAAGAGTATCCTATCATATGACACCACATATGTTGTACTATGCTATCACGGATGTCAATGGATTGATGTCAAGTATTTTCATAGTGATGTGTTTGTATCATTGATATATTGATTATTGGTTATATGGTCATTGATGTAATTGTTGTCAAAGGGTCGATGTCAAGTGGTGTCATAATGAT
Source organism: Picea glauca (assembly GCA_000966675.3). Classification (NCBI taxonomy): domain Eukaryota; kingdom Viridiplantae; phylum Streptophyta; class Pinopsida; order Pinales; family Pinaceae; genus Picea; species Picea glauca. Next base: position 276,843 of record JZKD02S1674747.1, read on the forward strand.
GTGTTGATATTAAAGGGAGTTGTATCATTGATGTCATGTCATGGTTGATAAGAAGAACCAAATGGATAAACTCCAAAGTGGTCCCCTTATGGTGAAGTACCTCATGGGAACACGCTCTTGGATAAAGTTATCAAAGTGGTCCCCTTATGGTGAAATACCTCACGGGAAAATGCTCTTGGATAAATTTCTAAAATTGGTCCCCTTATGGTGAAATCCCTCACGGGAAGATACTTTGTGAAGTCCAAATGGTTAGGTGGTTGAGTAGCCCAGCAATGTGGTTAGGGAACCTAAGTTTGATTGAGGAATAAAGTAATGAAGATCAATGAATTTGGAGGAGAAACTATTTCATATGGATAGTATATGTCATTCCATTTCCAGTGATATGTGGAATTTCACATAACTCCTCACGGTTAGAGAGTTATGGCCATGTGAAGTCTGTGAACCTCATGAGTTATATAGAAGCCCATAGAATGTCAAATAATTCAAGAAGGATAAATAAGTCAAAATATTCTAGAAGCTCCTAGAAGAAGTTGACCATTTAAAGTGGTTAGTCATGGGTTAAATGGTTGTAACAAGAAAACAATTAAACAATGGTTAATTATTAATTAATTCATGTTTTGATGATTACATTTGGTCATGACATGGTACATTCTTGATGCTACATAATCGTGAGGTTTGGCACATTGTCTTGTGTAAGGGTTTCTGGTATTTGGTTTATGGAGAGTATGGTGTATTGATAGAGGTATCTTGTTGGTTAACTTGGTGATATTGTGCCTATGGTTCAAAGTTGACTTGATGATTTATATTTGTGATTAGATTATATTTGAATGATGAGATTGATAAGACAGGTTGAGGTGAGAGGTTGTTGTAACATGTTGTCTTGTGAATAGTTGATGCACTTGTCTTGGTATAGACTATTGGTATATTTTGACAGATTTATTTCTGTTTACAAGCTGTGTCGTGTACTTGACATTTGGATTCCTCTTCTCAGTTGGTGTTGAGATCTGCAGGCTGGGTCTTTCATTGAGAGTTGGTTCTCTATTTGAGTTGGTGCTCATTTCAGTTGGTTGTTGATAAACCCCATGGATTGTAGTATGTAATACAAAAGAAACTTATACATATATATGGTCTTCATTGTGTTCTTTATTGTAATGGTGAATAGTTATTTATTGTTAATATATGTCATTGAGATATGTTTATATGCAAGAAACTCAATGTGAATAGAAGTAGTGAGTAATGATCTTGTGAATGGTGATGACTAACTAAAGTTTTGTAAGAAGTTGTAAAAAGAGTGTCACATTGATTCACCCCCCCCTTCTTAGTGTGGTCGGTGTGTCCAACAATTTGTATCAGATCATACCTTCACTATAATTCTTACAATCTTGAAGGAGATATGTGGACACACAAATGGAAGAACATGTAAATACCACTCCATTCTTTGATGAGACAAATTATTTGGAATGGAGAATAAATATGAAAGGGTACCTGAAGACAAAAGGAGCAGGTGTTTGGAACACAGTTGTTGGTGGATCGGTTCCCTCAAAGAATCAGTCAAAAAATGCATCCCAAAAGGAAGAAAAGAAGAACAATGGAGTATAACTCAAGACCATTTTAAATGGACTCTCATATTCTATCAAAGAAATCATAGGACCACATTCCTCCTCCAAGGACCTATGGATGAAGCTAGAAAGGTGTATCATGAAAAAATAATAAACACTGAAGACAATTCCATCAAGGACTATGAAGGTAAAGAATCTCCAAAATCCTCTGATTGCAATAATGCTAAGTGTGATGATGTTGAATGTTTTCCTACAAGTGAAGAAGAAGATATAGATGTAGTTTGTGTAGAATCAGTTGACAATTATCTTATAGATAAAGAGAAAGAGTTTTTGTTGAAGCATGAAGATAAAGTATTTTATTATTTATAAAAAGTAGAACGTGATCATTATGCTTTTAAGGATCTTGAAGATTACATCAATGAAACCCTAGAAAAGTACCAAAGGCTTACCATGACACTAATACAAATGATCAAGAAACAAGAAGAAAGTGAAACTAACCAAGGGACCCAATTAGAAGAAAAATAAAAAGAGATAAAGAGACTAAAGAATGAAATAATTAATCAAGTAGAAGAAAAGAATAAGGTAGATGATGAGCTTAGAAAAATCCTTGAATTCAATGTAAATATAAAGACCCAAATTGAAGAAACCAAAAGAATAGAGGAAATATTGAAGAATCAAGTAAATGAAAAGGAAGAGTCCTATCATAAGTTCGAAGTTGAAGTTGTTGATCTCAGACAGAAAGTAGAGAAGTGAAACACTCATATCAAGTTCATGAAAAATTCAACAATCTTGGATGAAATCCTATATAGCCAAATATATCCAAATGATAAATCAGGTCTTGGATACATCAAGGAAGATGCTCACTTTGAAGCTAGCACTTCTAAGAAGCATGAGGTAATTCCTTCATTCTAAAAAAGTGGAAGAAAAGATGAAATTCAAGAACCCACACAAATCAATGAATCCTTTATAAGAACAGAGAAAAAAAGACATCAACAAACTGTATTTACATCCCATAGAAAATTCAGAAGAGAGACACCTTAAAGGTGGACACCAAAGCAAAGGATTGAAAATGTTTTTCATCGTCACTGCTTCTCATGTAATGAATATGGTCACAAAGCTTTGGATTGCAGACATTATGCAAGGAGAGATGTTGGAATACACCATAATATGCTAAGATGTTGGAGATGTAATAAAGTGGGACACATTGTTTCTCATTGTCACACCATGAGTTGTTACAGCTGTAGTGGGTTTGGCCATAAAGCTTAGGATTGCTGGAAATCAAGGAGATAGTGAATGAGGAGTGATTCTTATAGCATGGAAAGAAGAGAAAATGCAACTTGGAAGGAAGACAATATTGAAAGGATGGAAACTCAGAGTACAAGTACAGAGAAATCAGGACACTCTCATAATTGGATGAAGAAGACTGAACATACAAACATGAATGAATGAATAATGAATCAACAAAGCTTCACTCTTTCTGAAGTATACATGGGCTCCTATGGGAGAAGTCACAAACACATGTGAGATGACCTATATAAAGGTCGCATACATAGGCTATATGTCTATGGAACATACCGCATACCTATGGAAAAAGCCTCAAGAAGAGGAGTGTACAGATGAGTTGAAGCATGGTTTGATGGTATAAATCTATTTTGCAGGGTTTGACATGGTTTGTTGTATACTTTCATGATTATATACTTGCTTTGGTACATGATGTATGGGATGATATATTTGAGATGCTTGGTTGATATATTTAGGGTTTAGATACATGGTTGTGGAACTTGGTTCATGGTAGAGACATATCATGAGTGATATGACACTTGTTTGAGGCACATGGTTGACATATTGGTAGAGGCATGTGGTTTGTACACAGTTGGCACATGTTCTTGGAATATGGTTGATACACTCCATTGATGATATCTTATGATATATTGTATGGTATTGAAGTGCATGGGTGTTGTGCATGGTTGACACACAGTATGGAAAAGGATGTACATGGTTGATGTTTTGTTCATGATTCTATATTCATTGTTGACATATCTTTTTCTTCATGATGCATGGTATGGAATGCGTTTGATTCATGGACAGGTCCAAGGATCATCATAGGAAGAGCATATCATTCTTGAGAAGTTGATCTATGTTTTGGTTGAGTAATAGCATTTGCAGTAGAGGCATATTGTAGTGGAAACATATTGTTCATCTTGCATAGAATATAGGGGAGACATATACAAAGGAGGATTTATTCTTCTTCCCATGATTGGTTGCAACAACATGATTCCAGGAGGAGAGATGGTTGGAAACCATGCCATCAACATTGTATCATAGTGATATCCCTTGTCAAAAGGGGGAGATATTATTCAAAGGAAGCTCAAAGGCATATAGACATGGGAAGCAACCCCAAGTAGAGAAATACCATTTTCCATTTATGTCAAAGGGGGAGAGATAATCACATTGATGTCGAGAGGTGAACTTTGATGAGGAGCGATGATCACAAAGGGAGCATGAGCATTTCCATGTCCAACTGTTTCCATCACTGATTGGTGTTGACATCAATGTTGGTGTTTCCAACAATGCCAAAGGGGGAGATTTTTGTACTATGTTGTCATTGATGTCAAAGGATTGATGTCAAAGGGTTGATGTCAAGTATTGTCATTTTGATGTGTTTGTATCATTTATATATTTATTATTGGTTATATGGTCATTGATGTAATTGTTTGCAAAGGGTTGATGTCAAGTGGTGTCATAATGATGTGTTGATATTAAAAGGAGTTGTATCATTGATGTCATGCCATGGTTGATAGGAAGAACCAAATGGATAAACTCTAAAGTGGTCCCCTTATAGTGAAATCCATCATGGGAAGACACTCTTGGATACAATTCTCAAAGTGGTCCCCTCATGGTGAAATCCCTCATGGAAAGACACTTTGTGAAGTCCAAATGGTTAGGTGGTTAAGTAGCCTAACAATGTGGTTATGGAACCCAAGTTTGATTGAGGAATAATGTAATGAATATTAGTGAATTTGTAGTAGAAACTATTCCAGATGGATAGTATATGTCTTGTTGTTTTCGATGATATGTGGAATGTCACATAACTCCTCACGGATAGAGAGTTATGACCATGTAAAGTTGGAGAACCCTCGTGAGTTATCTAGAATCCCCTAGAAGGTAAAAGAAGTCAAGAAGGTCAAAGAATTCAAATTATTCTAGAAGCTCCTAGAAGAAGTTGACCAGTCAAAGTGGTTGTTCATGGGTTAAGTGGTTGCAACAAGAAAACAATTAAAAATAAATTATTTGCAAGTAGAAGTAGAGAGTTTACTATTTGTGGACAAAGTGGCTAAGTGGAAAAAATCGATACTTCTAGAGGAAGATACTTAGAGAGTATGAATAAGAGAGAAAGGGTCTCCCCATTAGCACCCATTAAGAATATTTAATCTCTACAAGTGATTGAGGTAACCAAAGGAGATCTAAGGCAAATTTCAAAGGGAAGGTGAAGTAAAGAAAGCCGAAAATTGAAGGGTGGATCAAATTTTTAATGATGCTTTCTAAGGTATGTTATTTATAGGTCATCTCACCATTTTTGCAATAAATTGTTTTCTAGAATGATCCAGATAGTGAAATCTAGAGGATCTTAAGACAAGATATCCAAGTAACTGTGATAACAATTTTAGCTTGTGGGTCGTTTTATTTTTGGATTTACACTCTGTGGAAGATAGGGTTTGTGGCTAGTCCTGAAACTATTCTAAAACAAATGTTCCAGGTAAAAACATCATAAATTATACATAATAGATCAAAATTCAGTGACACCAAATGTGTTGGTTAGAGTACAGTCTTTAGTATGTCATGTACCATTTCCAGACCCATACAACAAATATTCTGTGTGTGGCATACTCTACAATTTCTCTCTCTAGAATAAGCCAGAATTTGTCAAGCTCTGCCATTTTTGCTATAATCCCTTTTCTGGGAGGTTCCAAGTAGTGAAACCTTGAAAATTTGCAGAGAAAACACTGAAAATGCTAGTCTCTTATTGTTGAAGTTGAGGAAGGTTTGCATGCCTATGAGCACATACACCAATTATGTTACAGAGTTACAGGTATGTTTATATTCATGTTTTGATAGTTACATTTGTTCATGACATGGTACATGCTTGAGGCTACATAATAGTGACGTTTGGCACATGGTCTTGTGTAAGGGTTTATGGTATTTGGTTTATGGAGAGTATGGTGTATTGATAGAGGTATCTTGTTGGTTAACTTGGTGATATTGTGTATATGGTTGAGAGTTGACTTGATGATTTAACTTTGTGATATTTGAAGATGATTGATATTTGTAAGTAGATCAGATTTGGATTATGAGATTGATGAGACAGGTTGAGGTGACATGTTGTTGTGAAAGGTTGTGTTGTGCATAGTTGATGCACCTGTCTTGGTATAGACTGTTGGTACAATTTGACAAATTGATTTTTTTCTACAAGTAGGTCTTGTACTTGAGGATTGGATTCATCTACTCAGTTGGTGTTGAGATCTGTAGGTTGGGTCTTGCATTGAGAGTTGGTTCTCTATTTGAGTTGGTTCTCATTTTAGTTGGTGCTGATAAACCCCAAGGATTGTATTTTGTAATACAAAATAAACGTGTACATATATCTAGTGTTGATTGTGTTCTTTATTGTGATGGTGAATAGTTATTTATTGTTAATATATGTCATTGAGATATGTTTACATGCAAGAAACTAAGTGTGAATAGAAGTGATGAGTAATGATGTTGTGAATGGTGATGACTAACTAAATTTTTGTAAGAAGGAGTGTCACACTGATTCACCCCCCCTCTCTATGTGTTTGGTGTGTCCAACAACATAGAGAATGGTTATGTGAATATGAACAATATGAAGGAGGAGATTTGTTCTTGGGGGAGGACTTTACAACCAAAATTGTTGGATGGGGAAAATTTCGATTGAAACTGCAGGATGGGAGGAGTAGAACCCTTCCAGGTGTGCTACAGATTTCAAGTTTGGAAAGAAACCTGATATATGTCAGTAAGATGAGTGATTCTAGGGTGCATACTCTATTTTAGAAGGATTTGTGCAATATGGTCAGAGGTGTGATGGTATTAATGAAAGGATTTTGGATTGGAACCCTATACAAGTTTTTAGAGAGTTTCGACTCGACTGGATGCAACATCATGGTTATTCTTGAAGTCGACTTGACTTGGACTCCACTCGAATTAACATAGTACATGCTTGAGGCTACATAACAATGAGGTTTGGCATATGGTAGTGTGTAAAGGTTTATGGTATTTGGTTTATGGAGAGTATGGTGTATTGCTAGAGGAATCTTGTTGGTTAACTTGGGGATATTGTGCATATGGTTGAGAGTTGACTTGATGATTTATCTTTGTGAGTAGATCAGATTTGGATGATGAGATTGATGAGACAGGTTGAGGTGAGAGGTTGTTGTGATAGGTTGTATTGTGCATAGTTGATGCACTTGTCTTGGTATAGACTATTAGTACAGTTTGAAATATTGTTTTCTATCTACAAGTTGGGTCTTTTACTTGACGATTGGATTCCTATTCTCAGTTAGTGTTGATATCTGTAGGATGGGTCTTGCATCAAGATTTGGTACTCTCTTTGGGTTGGTTCTCATTTCAATTAGTTGTTGATAAAACCCATGGATTGTAGTCCATAATACAAAAGAAACTTATACATATATATGGTGTTCATTATGTTCTTTATTGTAATGGTGAATAGTTATTTATTTTTAATATATGTCATTGAGATATGTTTACATGCAAGAAACTAAGTGTGCATAGAAGTAATGAGTAATGATGTTGTGAATTGTGATGGATAACTAAAGGTTTATAAGAATTTGTAAAATGAGTTTCACACTGATTCACCCCACCTCTTAGTGTGGTCAGTGTGTCCAACAATTGGTATCAGAGCCATCCTTCACTATAAGCCTTATAAGCTTGAAGGAGATTCGTGGAAGCCCAAATGGATGAACATGTAGATGAAGTTCCATTCTTTGATGAGACAGATTATTCAGCATGGAGAATAAATATGAAAGGGTACTTGAAGTCAAAAGGAGTAGGTGTTTGGAACACAGTTGTTGGTGGATCAGGTCCCTCAAAGAATCAATCAAAAGGTACACCCCAAAAGGAAGCAAAGAAGAACAATGCAGTATCACTCAATACCATTTTAAATGGACTCTCATATTCTATCAAATAAATCATAGGGTCACATTCCTCCACCAAGAACCTATGGCTGAATCTAGAGAATGCATATCAAGACAAAAGAAAAGACAATAAAGATAATTCCATCAAGGACTATGAAGGTAAAGAATCTCTGAAATCCTCTGATTGCAATAATTCTAAGTTTGATGATGTTGAATTGTTTCCTACAAATGAAGAAGAAGATTTAGAAGTAGTTTTTGTAGAATCAATTGACAATTATCTTATAGATAAAGAGGAAGAGTTGTTGTTGAAGCATGAAGATAAAGTCTTTTATTGTTTAGAAAAACTAGAACATGATCATTACGCTTTTAAGGATCTTGAAGGTTACGTGAAGGAAACCCTAGAAATGTAACAAGGGCTAACCATGACACTAAAACAAATGCTCAATAAACAAGAAGAATGTGAAACTAAGAAAGGGACCCAATTAGAAGAAAAATAAGAATATATCAAGAGACTAAATAGTGAAATAATTATTCAAGAAAAAGAAAAGAAGAAGGTAGATGATGATCTTAGAAAAATACTTGAAGACAATGTCAATCTAAAGACCCAAATTGAAGAAGCCAAAAGGATAGAGGAAATATTGAATAATCAAGTAAATGAAAAGGAAGAGTCATGTCATAAGTTGGAAGCTGAAGTTATTCATATTAGAAAGAAAGTAGAGAAGTCAATCACTCACATCAAGTCATGAACCATTCACAATATTGGATGAAATCCTAGATAGCAAAAGATCTCCAAATGATAAATCAGGTCTTGGATACAACAAGGAATCTACTCACTTTGAAGCTAGAACTTCAAAGAAGAATGAGGTAAGTCCTTCGTTCTCAAAAAGTGGAAGCAAAGATGCAAGTAAAGAACCTACACAAAGCAAGGAAACCTTTAGAAGAACATAGCAAAGAAGACATCAAGAATCCATATTTACACCCAAAAGAAAATTTAGAAGAGAGACACCTTCAAGGTGGACACTAAAGCAAAGGTATGAAAATGTTTTTCCTGGTCACTACTTCTCATGTAATGAATATGGTCACAAAGCTTTGGATTGAAAAAATTATGCAAGGAGAGATGTTTGAAGACATGATAACATGCTAATATGTTGGAGATGTAATCAAGTGGGACACATTGCTCCTCATTATCACACCATGAGATGTTACAACTATAGTGGGTTTGGCCACAAAGATTAGGATTGTTGGAATTCAAGGAGACAACGAATGAGTACTTCATATAGCATGGAAATAAGAGAACATGTAACTTGGAAGGAAGACAATGTTGAAAGGATGGAAGCTTAGAGTACAAGTACAAAGAAATCATGACACTCTCAGAAGTGGATGAAGAAGACTGAACAGCCAGACATGAATGAATGAATAAAGAATCAGGAAAGATTCAGTCTTTCTGAAGCATATGTGGGCTCGTGTGGGAGAAGTTGCGTACATACGCCATGTGAGCTATAGAAATGTCGCATACATACGTGTTTTATCTATGGAATAGACCACATACATATGGAAAAATACTCAAGAAGAGGAGTGTACATATGAGTTGCAGCATGGTTTGATGTTATAACTATGTTTTACAGGGTATGTCATGGTTTGTTGTTGGTTTTCATGATTATATACCTACTTTGGTACATGATGTTGGGATGATATAGTTGAGATGCCTGGTTGATATATTGATGGTTTAGATACATGGTTGTGGCACTTGGTTCATGGTAGAGGCATATCATGAGTGATATGACACTTGTTTGAGGCACATGGTTGGCATGTTGGTAGAGGCATATGGTTGGTACATAGTTGGCACATGTTCTTGGAATATGGTTGATACACTCCATTGATGATATCTTATGGTATATTGTATGGTATTGATGTACATGGTTGATGTACATGGGTGTTGTGCATGGTTGGCACATAGTATGGCACGGGATGTACATGGTTGATGTTTTGTTCATGATTCTCTATTCATTGTTAACATATATTTTTCTTAATGATGTATGGTATGGCATGAGTTTGATGCATGGATAGGACCAAGGATCGCCATAGGAAGAGCATATCATTCTTAATAAGTTGATCTATGTTCCGGTTGAGCAGTAGCATTGCAGCATAAGTAGATTGTAGTGGTAGCATATTGTTCATCTTAAAGTGGGAGACATACCCACATGGGGATTTATTCTTATTCCCATGATTGTTTGCAACAACATGATTCTAGGAGGAGAGATGATTGGCAACCATGCCATTAGCATTGCATCAGAGTGATATCCCTTACCAAAAGGGGGAGATATTATTCATAGTAATCTCAAAGGAATCCAGATAGGGGGAGTAGTCCCAAGGGGAGTTCAGGCAAGGGGAGTAGCCCCAACAAGAGAACTTCCCTTTTCCATTGAATTCAAAGGGGGAGAGATAGTCGCATTGATGTGGCGAGATGAACTTTGATGAGGAGTGATGATCATAAAGGGAGCATGAGCATTTCCATGACCAAGTGTTGCCATCAATGATTGGTGTTGAAATCAATGTTGGTGTTTCCATCAATGCCAAAGGGGGATATTGTTGTACTATGTATTCATTTATGTCAAAGGGTTGATGTCAAGTGATGTGTTTGTATCATTGAGATATTTATTATTGGTTATATGGTCATTGATGTAATTTTTGTCAAAGGGTTGATGTCAAGTGGTGTCATAATGATGTGTTGATATTAAAGGGAGTTGTATAATTGATGTCATGGTTGATAGGAAGAACCAAATGGATAAAATCCAAAGTGGTCGCCTTATGGTGAAATCCCTCACAGGAATATGTTCTTAGATAAATTTATCAAAGTGGTTCCCTTATGGTGAAATCCCTCACAGGAAGATGCTTTGTGAAGTCCAAATGGTTAGGTGGTTGAGTAACCAAGAAATGTGGTTATGGAACCCAAGTTTGATTGAGGAATAATGTAATGAAGATCAGTGAATTTGAAAGAGAAACTATTCCATATGGATAGTATATGTCATCTCATTTCCAATTATATGTGGAATTTTACATAACTCCTCACGGTTAGAGAGTTATGGCTATGTGAAGTTGGAGAGCCCTCATGAGTTATCTAGAAGCCCCTAGAAGGTCAAACAAGTCAAGAAGGTCAAAGAAGACAAATTATTCTAGAAGTTCCTAGAAGAAGTTGATTAGTCCAAGTGGTTAGGCATGGGTTAAGTGGTTGCAACAAGAAAACAATTAAAAATAAATTAGTTGCAACTAGAAGTGGAGAGTTTACTATTTGTGGGCAAAGTGGCTAAGTGGACAAAGTGGTTAAGTGGATACTTCTAGAGGAAGCTACTTGGAGAGTATGAATAAGAGATCAAAGGTCTGCCATTAGCACCCATTGAGCATATTGAATATCTACAAGTGACTAAGGTAACCAAAGGATATCTAAGGCAAATTGAAGAGGGAAGGTGAAGTAAAGAATGTCGAAATTCAATGGAGGATAAAGTTTTTAATGATGCTTTCTAAGGTATGTTATTTACAGGTCATCTCACCATTTTCGCAAAAAAAGTTTTTCTAGAATGATTTAGATAGAAAACTACGGAGGTTGTTGAGACAACATATACAAGTAATTGTGATAACAATTTTAGCTTTTGGGTCATTTTATTTTGGGATTTATACTCTTTGGAATATAGGGTTTGTGGCTCGTCCTGAAACAAGTCTAAAACAAATGTTCTAGGTAAAAACGTCATAAATTATACATAACAGATACAAATTCAACGATTCCAAATTCATTGGTTAGAGTACATTGTTTATTATGTTGTGTACCATTTTCAAATCCATACAACAAATATTCCAAGTGTGTCATGATGTACATTTTCACTCTCTAGAATAAGCCAGAATTCAACAAGGTTTTCCATTTTTGCTATAACTCCTTTTCTGGGAGGTTCTAAGAAGTGAAATCTGGAGGATTGTAGAGAAGACACTAAAGAATATTGTGTATAATTTTCATACCTTTATGCATTACAGGTACATAGTTATTCTTGTTGCAAGTTAGGGTTGTTGACTAATCCAAAATTAGTCATGTGAGACTAAATAAAATTTTGATGAAAATGCTTGTTGAAGTTAAGGAAGGTTTGCAGGTCTATGATCAGATACACCAGGTTGGTTACATATTTACATGTATATTTATATTCATGTTTTTACGGTTACATTTGGTCATGACATGGTACATGCTTGAGGCTACATAACAATGACATTTGGCACATGGTCTTGTGTAAGGGTTTATGGTATTTGGTTTATGGGGAGTGTGGTGTATTGCTAGAGGTATCTTGTTGGTTTACTTGGTGATATTGTGTATATGGTTGAGAGTTGACTTGATGATTTAACTTTGTGAGTAGATCAAGTTTGGATGATGAGATTGATGAGATGGGTTGAGGTGGCAGGTTGTTGTGACAGGTTGTGTTTTGCATAGTTGATGCACTTTTCTTGGTATAGACTGTTGGTACAGTTTGAAAGAATTCTTTATGTCTACAAGATGGATATTGTAGTTAAGAATTGGATTCCTCTTCTCAGTTGGTGCTGAGATCTGCAAGTTGGGTCTTGCATTGAGAGTTGGTGCTGATAAAACCCAAGGATTGTAGTCTGTAATACAAAAGAAACTTATACATATATCCAATGTTCATTGTGGTCTTTATTGTGATGGTGAATAGTTCTTTATTGTTAATATATTTCATTGAGATATGTTTACATGCAAGAAACTAAGTGTGAATAGAAGTAATGGGTAAATATGTTGTGAATGGTGATGGATAACTAAATTTTTGTAAGAAGAAGCATCACACTAATTCAATCCCCCCTCTTAGTGTGGTCGGTGTGTACAACAACATAGAGAATGGTTTTGTGAATATGAATGAATATACGAAGGAGGATTTATGTTCTTGGGGGATGAGTTGACAACCAGAATTGTCGGACGGGGAAAATTTCGACTGAACCAACAATAAAGGAGGAGTAGAACCCTTCCAGGTGTGCTACACATTTTGGGTTTGGAAAGTAACTTGATATATGTCAGTAAGATGAGTGATGTTGGGGTGCATACTCTATTTCTCAAGGATTCATGCAAGATGGTCAAAGGTGTGATGGTATTATTAAAAGGAGTTCGGATTGGAACCCTATACAAGTTGTTAGAGAGTGTCAACTGAACTGGATGCAACATCATTGTTATTCCTGAAGTCAACTCGAATTTTACTCCACTTGACTTGAATTGGGCCGAGTTGATTCAAACCGACTCGACGAGTCATTATAAATTTGACCCGACTATGTTATGGTGCGAGAGGATGGGACACATTGGAGAAAAAGGACTTTGATCTATGCACAATAAAGGTATGGTCAAAGACATTCCTTGGTGTAATTTAGAAGTCATCTTTTGTGAACAGTGTATATATGGAAAACAAAGTCGGGTGAGGTTCCCATCTAGAGCGTCATGGGAAAATGGGATTTTGGAATTTGTTTGTATTGATGTGTTTGGCCCTGTTACAGTGCCTTCACTTGGTGGATATTTGTATTATGTCTCCTTCATAGATGATTTTTTTAGGAAGACATGGATATATTTCCTAAGGAAGAAATCATGGTTTTCTAGAAATTCAAAGAGTATAAATCTCTGGTAGAAAACTAGACAGATAAGGATATTAAGGTGCTGAGAAATGACAACGGTGGTGAATTCTATGGAAAATAATTTGATCAGTTCTACAAGTAATGTGTCATAGCACGCCAAAATAACACCATATACCCCACAAAAAAATGGATTTGTCGAGAGAATAAACAAAATGTTGATGGAAAAGACAAGGAGCATGATGAGTGGTGTTGGGCTCGCATAAGAATTATGGGCGGAGACAGTTGGCACTACAAAATATCTATTGAATATGTCTCTTTCGTCGATGCTAGTCGACACAACTCCAAATGAGGTATGGTCAGGTCAAAAGCCTTTGATTTCAAATCTCAAAGTATTTAGTTGTGATGTGTTAGCACTCTGTAAATTTTGTCCGGTTGAACAAAAAACGACAGAGGTAACTGTTTCAACCTACTTTAGAGTTGGGCACTAGCCTACTCAACTCAGAGAGGGATCTCTCGTGTCACTAGGTGTTTCTTTGGAGATCAGTGGCTATATTTGTCTTGTTTTGGGGTTTATAAATTTTTTGGCAAGGAAGGGGAGTGACACTTAGGGATATGGAGTCGAAAATAAATAAACAATAGCAGGCCATTGAAACTATCCAGAGGAAAAAGGATAAATGAGGCAATAAATCTGAGTTGTAAATTGAAAATCTGCAAGGTGGAAGAGGAAAAAGGAAAAACAATTAACCACATCAAAGCATTATTTAAATGAATTTAGAATTAGCTAGGAAGAGAATCACATAGTTTTAAATTGCTTAAGTTGAGAGCATCATCAAATGAATTTCAGACCTTTGACTCTCCAATTTAAACAAAATAAGATGCAAATGGAATTTTAAAGACACAAGAAATACACACTATGAGAGAAAACATAACTCATATCACAACCATTAGAATATTTTCATAAAGAGTTCAAAACACTTATGCTTTGTATATTCAATTTAACTCCAGGAAATTACAAAGTCCTCTTTCTACGAGGGCAGGCCCCTCTTCGGTCAATCCTCTTTTCATTTATCTTTGGAATAATATATATAGGTAGATTACATCCGAGATTCAAAATGAATCAAATTCCCTACAGTTCTAAAAATAGACACTAGTTACAAAAAAAGAGTAAAGTGTAACAACTATACTCCTATTTTATAGGGAATGTTATAGACAAAACTGACATATTCAACATTTTCGCTTTGATCGCCACATGTCTATATCATTACAAGATTCTGTGAAACATACTCAATTTAGTCTGAGAACTATTTTAGATTAGTGATTTCTTCCTTTAAAGTGTCAAGTCACGCCGGTTGGTTTTCTCCAACGCTCTCAATCACCTCATCTTTAACCTCTATCTTTTGTCTCTTGCTCCTTTTCCTCTTGAAAGCTTGCATGTGATTCTCATCAACGTATCCATTGATGATTAAATCCTTCATGATGGGATTTAATCTGACCTATTTGTCTTCTTTAGGATCTTCTGTAGGCTTTGTATGAAATTCCGTTGCTAATACCTGGGAAACCAACTTATCTTTCTTCTTCAATGATGAATCTATCATATTAGTTGAAAATTCTGGTTCGTTGGAGGCCATTGGGTCTTGTTTATCCATTTTTCTCGATTTTGTAGAAAACACAAGCTTATCTCCCTTAATTGTACAGAAATTAGGAAGTTGATCTGGTTTGTAATTACCCCGTTCAGGAATGAAGCATTGATTGCCCAAAACAGAGTAATGTCATCCATACTTTGAGAGACGGTAGTCATAGAGTTCCAATCATGCATTATTGACAAAATTACTTACGAGTACGATGACCTGTCATGCTCGACCAATCTATTCTGAATGGTGATCCTTCAAATAGGTTATCTGGAGGCGCTCACCTGACATCGCATGGAAGAAAAGTACTCAAACAAGTGGCACAAAGTGATTTGAATGGTCGTCCCTTTCCCCATGTGATCCCCGGATTTGACATATATCAAATGATTTTTTGACACATGAAATTGGGGTGTACTGGTGTGGTTTTAGGCTTACCCACTTCCCCCCCTGATATGTATCTGGTGGCACCACATACCTTTGGAACAAAACTGGGATATTATTATCAACCCACCTCCAAGATATTAACTGGTGCACTACTTCTCCACCCGATGCATCCTTAAACCGTTTATTTGGAAATGCTCACGATCACAACCCGTTGGGCCCCATCTACTTCACCTTTCTGCTATATTTATCCATGTCTGTCAGATGTGGCTTCATTCGCTAGTCTGACGTTCCTCCATACTGACTTAGCCTTTTGCTAATTTCCAAGGATGGGTCTCCAAAATAAAATTTTACAGTGATAACATGGGCTCCAACTGGGTATGCTACCCTCCTTGTGAGGTATAAAAGAACAACAGACCATGTACCTTATCCATTGGACCTCTCTCATAACAGTTGTGTTCCATGATCTGACCTAGATATTGAACGTTGGATATACTACTAAAATTTAATTGAATACTTTATTTGGGAATGTAAACTTGAAAATGCTTGATCATCAAGTTTATTCGCACCTACCTACCCTAATTGTTGAAGTGAAATGCCATTCAGGTGAAATGAAAGTTCCAATGCATCCATGCCAACATTTTATCCAGTGTTTGTTTTCCCTTCACTTGCTTGCTCCAAAGCCCTTTTACTGATAGGTCATTCATAAATTCATTCAAAAATCCAAATTTCAAAAAATTAAAAACATTTGTACCATTTACTGCCTCCAACAAAATTTCAAATAGATCCTCTAAAACATGCACAAAACAACAATCATGTTTCACCCCTTCCATTGCATTCTTGTTTTCATGTGATTTAACCTGTTGATTTCCACCAGAAGGCCGAAAAATATGTTGAGACTGCTGGAAATAACAATCTTCTGAGTCAGACGATAGTGCTAACTAAAATGAAGCTTTTGGTGTAAAGAAATCCATATCTAATACCGACATTGATTTGTTGTCCTTTTTATTCTTAAGCTCAAAACTCATCATCAACTGTAGATTTAGGCTGTAAATATTTTCCATATAGCATGCCATAGGGTCATGAGAAACATGAGAGACCACTTCTTTTTTAGTAATTAAAACATAAGTACAAGCTTCCTTCACAAGTATCTGTTGTTCTTGCTTTATTTCTTCTATTCTGAGAACATTTTCAAATGAAATGGTAGCAATAGGTTTGTCTCCTCTTCCATGCATATCAACAAAATAATTCATACATCCTAGAATATCTTCAAATATGAAAACCATATTATATGTATCAATGATATCCACCTGTTCATCAAACAATTCTGATTTGGTTTTATTAACCTTCTAGAAATTTGCTTGAGGACTGTCATTTTTACTTTCAAGTAAATGAATGGAAATAAGTTCATGTTCATAATCTTCTTGCAAATGTGACAGGCTAACAACATGAACTATTTCATAGTCTAGAGTTCCCATGGATTTTTTTTCAAAAACATCTGCCTCTTTATTATCTTTCTGTATTTTTGATTGAAAAGTGGCATACACTGTCTTGTTGCTTTCCTGAAACTCTATGTTAGCTGTTTGTTTACTGCTTGAAGTTTCCATATATGCAGTTTTTGAATCCTCCTCTATCTCTAAGCCATTTAGGAATTGAAAAACCACATCATTCTCAGGGGAAGAAAGACAACTTTGAAACCATTTTCCTTGTTGAATATCTTCATCAAGTTCAAGAGCAGGAAAATGACTTTTAACAACAATTTCCTGATCATCTTCATATTCATTTTCAAGATGGTAGTTTAGCACAGGTTGGGAATTTGAACTGAAAGAACCTTTCTTGTGATCAACCGCATGATCATTTAATGCATATGAAGGTTGTTGATCTTTCTTGCTGACAATGATTTTCTCATGTAAAATCGTGCCATGGTAGTCGTACTTTCTTGTTTCTTTTGTTATCTCATGATTTTCTTTCAACAATTCAAAGGAAGAAAAACATAATGGAAGCTGGATTTCATTTGCAAGTCCACTTCACTTTGGATATTCAACATCATATCTAGAAGGTTCCTGATCTGGAACATTATTTACATATTGCTTCAGCAATTTGAAAGAAGAAAAACACAATGGTAAGGTTGTTTCCCCTTATTCAAAATCTTCTTCATTTCCTGCACATTTTTTCATTCCTCTAGGTTGTTGAACATACTTATTTTCAGATTCCTCTCCGACCAATGGCTGCGCTCCCTTTCCAAACTGTCTTAGCATATTTTCCTTTGTCTCAATGATGATCTTAACATTTTCTTTCAATAATTTAAATGAAGAAAAGCATAAGGGAAAAGAGTTTCTTTCAACTTCTTTATTACCTTCTTCTCTGTAACTGTGATATGAAAGCTGATGGATCTCATTGTACTACTAAAAATAAACATTTTTTGATAGAGAACGTACAGCTAGTTGTTCTAGGAAGTCAACATCATATTCATCATATATAGGAAAATCAACAACATCTGTAATGTCATCTAACAAGAAAAAACTTGGAACATCAACCTGCTCTTCAACAAGTTGATTTGCAAATTCATCTTCTTGGTTGTCTACAAATGAATACATAAAACAATCCCCCCCCCAACTTATCATGGGATGGATTAGAAGATAAATTAGAACCTCCTCTAAATTAGTGGAGTATAGTTTTTTTCAAAATCATTGGCATTAAAAACTTCAAGAGAGCATATGATATTATTAACTCTCTACTCAAGATTCAAATCAACATTTTTCTGTTCATATTCATTGTCATGTTCTTTATCATCTAAATCCTCATTTTGAATCTATTTACATGCTTGGGTATTGGGTTGAATATCCTGATAATCATTAAACATTTTTTGTAAGGACTTAGGTCTTCTTTCCATCAAGAGGAAAAACAAATCTGGATGAAGAGTTTTTGTATAATGGAGCATGGCAAAAACTTCAATGGGTTGAATTTCTTTAGGAAATTTTTAATAAATACTGAAAAAAATCCTACTGAAAGTGGAAATGGTCTCATTGCTTTTCCCTTTTAAGGCATAGAATTTTGTAAGATGTAAGTCTAGAGATTTATTCTTACCCCATAACTTCGAAAAAACACTCTTCAATCCTTCCCATGAGCTAATTGTCTCTGGTTGTAAATGTTTAAACCATTCTTTGGTATCTCCTTTCAGATATTGAGAGAAATACCTCATACAAACATCGACATGGTCAATCTCAAACAAATCTATAAAATTCTCAAACCTTTGGATGTGTTTTTCAGTTGTGATGGCACCATGTTCCCCATCAAACATAGGCATGTACTCATAGTCCTTTGGAGGAAAATCATGAAGGGTGTGAGATAATTTAAATGGTTTGTATCTATGCTGGATATTGGAGGGGCTTGAACCAAGCATGAGAGATGCAGTATCAACCCTGGTCTCATGAGTTTTATCCACTTGGTTATAGATATCACATGGTTTAGGTGGGAGATTTTGATCAAGGTCGGCAATAAACCAAGGGGACATTTGTATAATATTAAGAGGAGGATATGCAACTTCAAGATTATCATGATCATCATTTTCATGCAGTAGATGAAGAAAAATTTGTCTAGCATGTTCAGGAAAGGACCAGAAGAAACTTATAACAAACAATAAATGCCTTGGAAAAATTTCCACCTTAAGTACTTATTTTATTCCATAATGCTTTTTCATACCTATGTCAGGGGTTTCTGTTAGAAAAACATGACCGTGGAGAAATAAAATAAAACAAATGCGGAAACAAAACATAGAATATATACAATACAAGAAAGAAACAGATTTGTGTGGTTCACCCAGTGTGGGCTACGTCCACCAGAGAAATTGCCAGGTCTTTCATTTATTATTATCTAGCAAATGAAGGGATACAACCTACATCAAAACCCGTTGTAACTTCCTCTTCTTTCTCTCATAGTCTCCTCTCTCTGAATACAATACTCGCCATCATACATAGCCACAATACATTTTCCTCATAAAAGAGGGTTGCCTTCTAGGGAAAAAAACCCTAACATAATTTCTACTGTTAGATCTGCGACCTTATAATTAACGATCCATATTTACAATGAAATTACAATATAATTTTACAAGGCAATTTTTCCTTTGGGGGCTTCTTCCACAAACCCTTGTTGGGAGACACTGCCCCTGAACCCCCACCGAGGGCCCACTTTCCCCCGAACCCCCCAGCCGGGGGGATAGGCCCCCGGGACCCCGTAAAGGGGGTACCCCCCTATGCACTCCCCCGCATGGAAGAGTGTACATACTTCTGGGGTGTAAAGTCTTCATGGGGTATAAACACAGTTGAAAAAAACAAGACCTCTGAGTCAAGAAGATAATCAGGCTCCACAACCAATAGTTTCATCTTCGGATAGTGGAGTCATCAAGGATGTTTCACAAGATGGATTCTGCATTGAGAGTGTATTCGCCAGTAAAATTTAAATTTTTGGATTCTTCTACCAGTGGAATATTTGAATCACATTTGAAGCTTGAGTGGAGTCACCAATAAAATATTCAGGCTACTGAGTCTTTGGGCAGTGGAGTCGTCATAAAAATTCTGCATTCTATATTCTTAAAAAAGGAGTCGTTAGGTGAATTATTTGCAACCTTTTTGTGTCTGAATACTCTTCACCGTCAGTACTCATATATGAATTTTGTTGTTTCTCCCGGGGAATATTTCACCTTCGCTCCACATAAACGAATCCATAATGTTATCACTCTGTAAATTTTGTCCAGATGAACAAACAAACAACAGAGGTAATTGTTTCAACCTACTTTAGAGTTGGGCACTAGCCTTCTCAACTCAGAGAGGGCTCTCTCATGTCACTAGGTGTTTATTTGGAAATCAGTGGCTAGATTTGGCTTGTTTTGGGGGTTTTCATAAAGTTGTTGGCAAGAAAGGGTAGGGACACTTAGGGCTATGGAGTTGAAAATAAATAAACAATAGCAGGCCATTGGAATTATCCAAAGGAAAAAGGTTAAATGAGTCAATGAATCTCAGTCGTAAATTGAAAATTAGCAGGGTGGAAGAGGAAAAAGGAAAAACAATTAACTGCATCAGAGCATTATTTAAATGAATTTAGAATTAGCTAGGAAGAGAATCACATAGTTTTAAAATTCTCAAGTCGAGAGCATCATCAAATGAATTCTGAACCTTTGACTCTCCAATTTAAACAAAAGAAGATGCAAATGGAATTTTAAAGACACAATAAATACACACTATGAGAGAAAACAAAACTCATATCACAACCATTAGAATCTTTTCATAAGGAGTTCAAAACACTTTTGGTTTGTATACTCAATTTAACTCTAGGAAATTACAAAGTCCTCCTTCCATGAGGGCAGACCCCTCTTCGGTTAGACCTCTTTTCATTTATCTTTGGAATACTATATTTAGGTAGATTACATATGGGATTCAAAACGAATCAAATTCCCTACAGTTCTAAAAATAGACATCAGTTACAAAAAAGGAGTAATTTGTAGCAACTGTACTCCTATTTTATAGGGAATGTTATAGAAAAAATTGATATATTTGAGATTTTCTCTTTGACCGCCACATGTCTATATCATTACAAAATTCTATGAAACATACTCAATTTAGTCTAAGAATTATTTCATATTAGTGATTTATTCCTTTAAAGTGTCAAGCCACGTCGGTTGGTTTTATCCAACGCTCTCAATCACCTCAGCTTTAACCTTTATCTTCTGTCTCTTACTCCTTTTCCTCTTGACATCTCACACGTGATTCTCATTGATGTATCCATTGATGATTAAATCCTTCATGATGGGATTTAATCTGACCTCTTTGTCTACTTTCGGCTCTTATGCAGGATTTGTATGAAATTTCGTTGCTAATACCCATGCAACCGACTTCTCTTTCTTATTCAATAATGAATCTGTAATATTAGTTGAAAATTCTGGTTCGTTGGAAGCCACTGGGTCTTCTTTATCCATTTTTCTCGATTTTGCAGAAAACACAATCTTATCTCCCTTAATTGTACAAAAATTAGGAAGGTGATATGGTTTTTAATTACCCCATTCAGGAATGAAGTGTCGATTGCCCAAAACAGCGTAATGTCATCCATATTTTGAGAGACAGTAGTCATAGAGTTCCAATCATGAATTAATGAAAAAATTACTTACAGGTACGATGACCTGTAACACTCGACCAATCTATTCTGAATGATAAGCCTTCAAATCGGTTATCTGGCGACGCTCACCAGCCATCGCATGGACGAAAAGTACTCAAACAAGTGGCATGAATTGATTTGACTGGTCGTCCCTTTCCCCATGCGATCCCAGGATTTGACATATATCAAATGATATTTTGACACGTGACATTGGGGTGTACTGGGGTGGTTTCAGGCTTACCCGCTTTTCCCCACGATATGTATTTGGTGGTGCCATGTACCTTTGAAACAAAACCATGGTATTCTTATCGATCGGCCTCTAGGATATTAACCGGTGCACTTCTTCTCCGCCCGATGCGTCCTTTGACTGTTGATTTGGAAACGCTCACGATCACAACCTATTGGGCCCCATCTACTTCACCTTTCCTCTATATTTATCCATGTCTGTCGGATGTGGCTTCATCTGCCAGTCTGACATTCCTCCATACTGACTTAGCCTCTTTCTATGTTCCGAGGCTAGGTATCCAAAAGAAATTTTTCCAGTGATAACATGATGAATTTGTTCATGTTCCCAAGGAAAAGAGGAGTAAGATGGACAAGAAGGAAATCAAATGTATTTTCATTGGATACAAAGAAGGAATGAAAGGATATAAACTTTTGGATCCTGCATCAAGGAAAACTATGTATAGTCGAGATGTGGTCTTCAGAGAATTCAAAGGTAAGTATGAACCTGAGGAAAATTTTGAGACCAAGAATAATCCTGAGACGGTGTAGTTTGAACTGAGGAATGAAGAATATGATTTATATGAGTCGACTGGATCAAAGGAAGAGGTGGAAAAAGAGACCCCAATGGTAAGGAGGTCATAAAGAGTAAGAAAACCAATCAAAAGGTATAGTACACTCGACTTATGTTTCACATTCATATTATCTACCACCGACAATGAGCCCAAGTCAATTAGGGAGGCAATTAACTTATTAGAGGGAAAACTCTAGAAGGATGCCATGGTCGAAGAGATGGAATCCTTGTTGAAGAATGAGACATGGGATTTAGTCATGTTTCCTAGTGGAAGAAATCCTTTTAGTAGAAAATGGGTATTCAAGAAGAATATGAATGCAGTAGTTCATGTTAAGACATTCAAAGCTCGATTGGTAGCAAAAGGATATTCCCAAATCGAAGGTGTCAACTTCGGTGATATTTTTTCCCCTGTTGCAAAATTAACTTCCATTAGAGTACTAATGTCTCTGGCTGTAGCATTTGATATGAAAATAGAATAGATGGATTTGAAGACAAAGTTTCTAAATGGGGACTAGGAAGAGGAAATCTACATGAAACAGAATGGAGAATTTGTAGTAAAGTGAAAAAAATATTTGGTGTGTAAACTAAAAAGATCCCTTTATGGTATAAAGGAATCACAATGGATTTGGTACCAAAAGTTAGACACATACATCATTAGTTTGGGATTTGTGAGAAGCAAAGTTGATCATTACATATATTCCAAAGAAGAAGGTGGGCATTTCATATATGTAGCTTTGTATGTCAATGAGATGTTGTTGATTGGAAACAACATGAATAGAATAAATGAGGTGAAGAAGCAACTATCCTCCAAGTTTGACCTGAAGCATCTTGGTGCAACTAACTTCATTCTAGGAATGGAGATCAAGAGAGATCGAGCAACTAGAAACATTTGGTTGAATTAGATGAAGTATATTGAAATAGTTTTAAAATGTTTCAACATGCAGTATTGCAAACTGGTGAAGGTGCCAATTCCTATGGGATCAAGGATAACTATTGAACAATTTCTAAAGAAACATAAATAAATAGAGGACATGGCACATGTTTTGTATCCAAGTGTTGTCGGTAGTCTAATGTATGTGATGTTATGCACTTGACCAAAAATTTCCCATCCAATGGGAGTGTTGAGAAGATACATGTTGACACCTGGGAACAAGAACTAGATATTTTTCAAGAGAGTATTCATGTATTTGTGTGGCACAAAATATTATGCTATATGCTATCAAGGAAAACCTAGAGGTGTCAGTGAATTAAATGTACATGGATTTGTCAATGCCAACTAGGTTGGAGATATGGATCTATGGAAGTCAACCAATGGATACGTGTTCAAAATGTTCAGTGGAGCAATCAGCTAGATGAGTAAGCGTTAGGCAGTCGTAGCCTTGTCAACAACAGAAGTTGAATACATGGTAGCCACTCGTGGACGCAAAGAAGAAGTATGATTGAAAAGGTTGTGTTTAGGAATTGAGTTTGAACAGAAAGCTATTAAGATAAGTTACGACAGTCAAAGTGCAATATTTTTTGCAAAGAACCCTTTTTATCATTCAAAGACTAATCAAATTGATGTAAAATACCATTTCATGAGGGACATGGTGGAAGGAAACAAGGTGTTGTTGGACAAAGTAGACACATTAGAAAACATAGTAGACTCGTTGACCAAGTTTGTGAGTGTTGTGAAGTTATATTAATGCAGAGAGGCAGTGGGAATTATTTCCCTGGGTCTGTGAACAAAACTTCAAAGGTCTCCTGGTTTCAACAAAGAAGACAAAAAGTGGGAGAATGTTGGGTTGTTATATTCTTTGCAGTGAAAGTCGAGGTGGATCAACTAACAATCAAAGTCCAAGGTTGAGGTGGTTCGACTAGGTAGATAAAAAGTTGAGGTGGCTCGAAAACAAGTCGAAGGTTGAGGTGGTTCGACCAGGTAAAGATGAATTCAAGGTGGATCGACAACAATTCAAAGTTCGAGGTTAGTCGACTGGTTAAATTCGAAGTAGAAGTCAAGGTGGATTGACATGGAAAAGATATCAACAAAAAGTTGAAGAGGTCAATTGAAAAGAGGTTGACAGGTGGGTGTGTGACAACCGATTGAATATCGAATGAAGGTCGACTGGTAGTCGAAAGGTAATATGACTTGGTAGTTGAATGTAACAAAATCTCTATATTTGAGAGAATTGTAGCCAATGATCTGCATGGATCTGTAACTTTTTTTGGGTGCCATTTATTTAGGGTTTTTCCAACTATAAAGCCTATAAAAGAGGCGTGTTGTAATGTCGTAAAGGATAATCAATAATCTTGAATCTTTATATGATGAATGGATAATTGCCAAGAGTCTATAATTTATAGGTTGTCGGTCATGCATATGTAATCCAATTCGCTACAGAGTTGTTTTTGCATAAGAAAGACGATATGATGTCGATTGTGTTGTAGGTGTGGAACAAGGTTAGACATTTAACCTTTTATTCTAAATCAATAAGACAACAAGGAGAAGAACGCTCAAGGAATGTTGGTTTTCCTGATTTGGGTTTCTAGGGTAAAATATATGTGTATTGTGTGATTGATGTGTCATTTACTTTCTTGATTAAATCTTTCTTTCTCTCTTCTACTAGGTTCAGTGTGGAAGTGTGTCTCATTTCCTAACATGTGGTATCAAAGCTTGGATTAACATTCTTGGATCTTAGTTAAACCCTAGGTACAGTAAGAGCCATAAGTTAGAAATCTTTAAAGATTGTGTTAAAGAATGGCGAATAGTTCAAGAATAGAGATCGAAAAATTCAATGGCCGGAATTTTGAGCTTTAGAAGCTTAAAATTGAAGAATGGGAGAAACTTGAAAGAAGAGAAAGGAGTACAATTCGAATTTTTCTTTCAAATTCGATGTTGTTGAATGTTTCGGGTGAATATTCGGCCAAGAAATTGTGGAAGGAGTTGGGAAACTTGTACCAATAGAAATCCCTAGTAAACAAGTTGCTTCTTAGAAATACATTGTATCTTCTGAGAATGAGTGATGGAAATTTAGTGACTGAGCATTTAAATGCATTTAATACCGTTATAATCTAGTTATCTTATGTGGATATTAAAATAACTGAGGAGGAGAAATGTATAAGCCTATTATGTTATTTTCCAGACTCCTTGAATGGCTTAGTCGTGGCTATAGGGAGTAATACAACCACATTCGTGCTAGAAGATGCGGTTGCATATATACTATTAGAAGAAATGACAAGGAAGAGAATGGAAGGATCAACAAAATATGAGTTAGTGGTGAGAGGTCGACTGGTTGACATAGATAAAGGAAAATTCTTCGATAGAAATTATAATTTGAAGGGTATATATAAATCCCTGGTTCAATCGAAAAGAAGATGTTGGATTAATGTAGTAAAGTTGGGCATTACAAAAAGGATTGCAAGTCAAGGGAGATGGAATTCAATACAATATCTGACAAGAAGAAGTCGACTGAGAGAAACACGACTCCATATAAAGGAGGTGATGTGTACCTTGCATCGACCAGTACATAGTAGGATCAAGATGTTTGGTTGATTGACTCAAAATAATCCTATCATATGACACCACATATGTTGTACTATGTTGTCGTTGATGTCAAAGGGTTGATGTCAAGTATTGTCATAGTGATGTGTTTGTATCATTGATATATTGATTATTGGTTATATGGTCATTGATGTAATTATTGTCAGAGGGTTGATGTCAAGTGGTGTCATAATGATGTGTTGATATTAAAGGGAGTTGTATCATTGATGTCATGTCATGGTTTATAGGAAGAACCAAATGGATAAACTTCAAAGTGGTCCCCTTATGGTAAAATCCCTCATGGGAATATGCTTTGTGAAGTCCAGATGGTTAGGAGGTTGAGTAGCCCAACAATGTGGTTAGGGAAACCAAGTTTGATTGAGGAATTATGTAATGAATATCAGTGAATTTGTAGGAGAGACTATTCCATATGGGTAGTATATGTCATGTCGTTTAGGGTGATATGTGGAACATCACATAACTCCTCACGGGTAGAGAGTTATGACCATGTGAAGTATGAGGACCTCATGAGTTATATAGAATCCGCTAGAAGGTCAAAAAATTCAAATTGTTCTAAAAGATCCTAGAAGAAGTTGACCAGTCAAAGTGGTTAGTCATGGGTTAAGTGATTGCAACAATAAAACAATTAAAAATAAATTTGTTGCAACTAGAAGTGGAGAGTTTATTATTTGTGGACAAAGTGGCTAAGTGGAAAATTTTGGTTAAGTGAACAAAGAGGCTAAGTGGACAAAGTGCTTAAGTGGGAAAAGTGGTTAAGCAGACAAAGTGGTTGAGTGGATACTTCTAGAGGAAGCTACTTGGAGAGTATAAATACGAGAGCAAGGGTCTCCCATTAGAAACCATTGAGTATATTGAATATATACAAGTGACTAAGGTAACCAAAGGATATCTTAGGAAAATTTTGGAGGGAAAGTGAAGTAAAGAAGGCTGAAAATTCAAGGGAGGATAAATTTTTTAATGATGCTTTCTAAGGTATGTTATTTACAGGTCATCTCACCATTTTCAAAATAATTTTTTTTCTAGAATGACTCAGATAGAAAAATATGGAGAATATTGAGACAACATATCTAAGTAACTATGATACAAATTTCAACTTGTGGGTCGTTGTATTTTCGGAGTTACACTCTGTGGAAGATAGGGTTTGTGGCTAGTCCTGAAACTAGTCTAAATCAGGTGTTCCAGGTAAAAACGTCATAACTTCTTCATAACAAATAAAAATTCAGTGAGACCAAATGAATTGGTTAGAGTACATTCTATGGTATGTTGTGTACCATTTTTATATCCATAAAGAAAATATTCCAATTGTGGCATGCTCTACATTTTTATGCGAGGTGACCTATAGAAAAGGTTGCATGTCATACACGATTTGTCTATGGAATAGGCCACATACCTGTGGAAAAATCCTTAATAAGAGGAGTGTACAGATGAGTTGCAACATGGTTTGATGTTATAACTTTGTTTTGCAGGGTCTGACATGGTTTTTTGCAAGTTTTCATGATTATATACTTGCTTTGGTACATGATGTATGGGATGATATAGTTAAGATGCATGTTTGATATATTGATGGTGTAGATACATGGTTGTGGAACTTGGTTCATAGAGGAGCCTCCCCAAGGAGAGTTCAGGCAGGGGGAGAAAACTACCCTTTTTCATTGATTTAAAAGGGGGAGAGATAGGCCCCCAGGGGGGGGTAGCTCAATTGGCAAGTGTCGTGAAAATGAAGTTCCATGAGGTTTCGAGTTCAATTCCCCCCGGCTTACAATGTGTGCCGCATAAGGGGCATAGTGGGCACACCTGGAGGTTATAGTGGTAGCAGTTGGATAACATGGCCACGTGCCCAACTAGTTGTTGATTCCTCCAGACATAGAAAAAAAAGGGGGGGGGGGAGAGATAGTCACATTGATGTGGAGAGATTAAATTGGATGAGGATGGATGATCACAGAGGGGGCACGAACATTTCTATTTCCAAGTGTTTCCATCAATGATTAGTGTTGACATCAATGTTGGTGTTTCCCTCAATGCCAAAGGGGGATATTGTTGTACTATGTTTTCATTGATGTCAAAGGATTAATGTCAAAGGGTTGATGTCAAGTATTGTCATAGTGATGTGTTTATATCATTGATATATTGATTATTGGTTGTATGGTCATTTATGTAATTGTTGTCAAAGGGTTGATGTCAAGTGGTGCAATATGATGTGTTGATATTAAAGGGAGTTGTATCATTGATGTCATGTCATGGATGATAGGAAGAACCAAATGGATAAACTCCAAAGTGGTGCCCTTATGGTGAAATCCCTCACGGGAAGAGGCTCTTGGATAAAGTTCTCAAAGTGGTCCCCTTATGGTGAAATCCCTCACAAGAAGACGCTTTGTGAAGTCCAAATGGTTAGGTCGTTGATTAGACCAGTAGTGTGGTTATGGAACCCAAGTTTGATTGAGGAATATGTAATGAAGATCAGTGGATTTGTAGGAGAAACTATTCCAGATGGATAGTACATGTCATGTTGTTTCCGATGATATGTGAAATCTCACATAACTCCTCATGTTTAGATATTTATGGCAATGTGAAGTTGGATAACCCTCATGATTTATATAGAAGACTAGGAGGTCAAAGAAGTAAAAAATTCCAAAGAATTCAAATTATTCTAGAAGCTCCTAGAAGAAGTTAACCAGTCAAAGTGGTTAGTCATGAGTTTAAGTGGTTGCAACAAGAAAACAATTAAAAATAAATTAGTTGCATCTATAAGTGGAGAGTTTACTGTTTGTGGACAAATGGCTAAGTGTAAAAAGTGGCTAAGTGGTAAAAGTGGCTAAGTGAACAAAGTGTCTAAGTGGGCAAAGTGGCTAAGTGGACAAAGTGGTTAAGTGGATACTTCTAGAGGAAGCTACTTGAAGAGTATGAATAAGAGAGTAAGGGTGTCCCATTAGCACCCATTGAGAATATTGAATATATACAAGTGACTGAGGTAACCAAAGGATATCTAAGGTGAATTTCAGAGGGAAGGTGAAGTAAATAAGGCCTAAAATTAAAGGGAGGATAAATTTTTTAATGATACTTTCTGAGGTATGTTATTTACAGGTCATCTCACCATTTTCGTAATAATTATTTTTCTAGTATGATTCAAATAGTGACATATGGAGGCTATTGAGAAAACATATCCAAGTAACTGTGATATTAATTTCATCTTGTGGGCCATTTTATTTTTGGATTTACACTTTGTGAAAGATAGCATTTGTGGCTAGTCCCGAAACTAGTCTAAAACAGATGTTCCAAGTAAAAACGTCATAAATTCTACATAACATATACAAATTCAGTGAGATAAAATGCATTTTTTAGAGAATAGTCTTTAGTATGTTGTGTACCAATTACATATCCATACCAAAAATATTATGTGTGTGTCATGCTCTACAAGTTATCTCTCTACAATAATAGAGAATTCGGTAAGGTCTGCCAGTTTTGCTATAACTCCTTTTCTGGGAGGTTCCAAGTAGTGAAACCTGGAGGATTTGTAGATAAGACACTCAGGAATATCGTGTGTAATTTTTAGACCTTATGCATTACAGGTACATGATTATTCTTTCTTCAAGTTAGGGTTGGTGACTAATCCAAAATTACTCACGTGAGACTAAAGTAAAGTTTGATGAAAATGCCAGTCTCTTCTTGTCGAAGTTAAGGAAGGTTTGCAGGTCTGTGATCACATACACCAGGTCTATTACAAAGTTACAAGTATTTTTATATTCATGTTTTGATGGTAACATTTGGTCATGAAATGGTACATGCTTGAGGCTACATAGCAGTGAGGTTTTGCACATGGCCTTGTGTAAGGGTTTATGTTATTTGGTTTATGGAGAGTATGGTGTATTGCTAGAGATATCTTGTTGGTCAACTTTGTGATATTTTTCATAGGTTTCATAGTTGACTTGATGATTGATGTTTGTGAGTAGATCATATTTTGATGATGAGATTGATGAGATAGGTTGAGGTGAGAATTTTTTGTGATAGGTTGTGTTGTGCATAGTTGATGCACTTGTCTTGGTATAGACTGCTGGTACAATTTGACATATTGATTTATGTCTACAAGTTGGTTCTTCTATTTGAGGATTGGATTCGTCTTTTTAGTTGGTGCTGAGATCTGCAGGTTGGGTCTTGCATTGAGAGTTGGGGCTCTCTTTGAGTTAGTGCTCATTTAATTTGGCGTTGATAAACCCCAAGGATTGTAGTTTGTAATACAAAAGAAACTTATACATATATCTAGTGTTCATTGTGTTCATTATTGTGATGGTGAATAGTTCTTTATTGTTAATATATGTCATTGAGATATGTTTACATGCAATAAACTAAGTGTGAATAGAAGTAATAAGTAATGATGTTGTGAATGGTGATGGCTAACTAAATTTTTGTAAGAAGGAGCATCGCATTGATTCACCCCCCCAGTTAGTGTGGTCAGTGTGTAGAACAACATAGAGAATGGTTTTGTGAATATGTGTTCTTGGGGGATGACTCGACAATCAGAATTGTCAGACAGGGAAAATTTCAACTAAAACTGTAGGGTGGGAGGAGTAGAACCCTTTCAGGTGTGCTACACATTTTAGGTTTGGAAAGAAACCTGATATATGTCAGTAAGATGACTGATTTTGGGGTGCATACTCTATTTCATAAGGATTCGTGCAAGATGGTCAGAGGTGCGATGGTATTAATGAAAGGAGTTCGAATTGAAACCCTATACAAGTTGTTAGGGAGTGTCAAATCGACTAGATGCATCATCATTGTTATTCCTGAAGTCGACTCGACTTTGACTCCACTCAACTTGAATTGGGATGAGTCGATTCAAACCGGATTGAAAATTCCTCATAAATTTGACCCGGCCATGTTATGGCACGAGAGGATGGGACACATTAGAGAAAAAGGACTTCGAGCTATGCATAATAAATGTATGCTCAAAGACATTCCTTGGTGTAATTTAGAAGTCAACTTTTGTGAACATTGTAAATATGGAAAACAAAGTCAAGAGAGGTTTCCATCTAGAGAGACAATGGAAAATGGGATTCTAGATTTGGTTCATAGTGATATGTTTCTCCCTATTACAGTGCCCTCACTTGGTGGATATTTGTATTATGTCTCCTTCATCGATGATTTTTCCAAGAAGACATTGATATATTTCCTAAGGAATAAATCGTAGGTTTTCGAGAAATTCAAAGAGTTTAAATCTCTTGTAGAAAACAAGACAGATAAGAATATTAAGGTGTCGAGAACTGAGAACAGTGGTGAATTCTATTGAAAATAATTTGATCAGTTCTGCAAGTAGTGTGGCATAGCACACCAAAATACCACACCATATACCCCACAACAAAATGCAGTTGTAGAGAGAATAAACAAAACGTTGATGGACAAGGTAAGGAGCATGATGAGTGGTGTTGGGCTCGCGTAAGAATTTTGGGCAGAGGCAGTTGACACTACAAAATATCTATTGAATATGTCTCTTTCATCGATGCTAGTCGAAATGAATCCAAATGAGGTATGGTCAGCTCAAAAGCCTTTGATTTCACATCTCAAAGTATTTAGTTGTGATGAATTTATTCATGTTCCCAAGGAAAAGAGGAGTAAGATGGACAAGAAGGAAGTCAAATGTATTTTCATTGGATACAAAGAAGGAATGAAAGGATATAAACTTTGGAATTCTACATCAAGGAAAACTATGTATAGTTGAGATGTGGTCTTCATATAATTCAGAGGTAATTCTGAGCCTGAGGAAAATTTTGAGACCGAGAATAATCCTGAGACGGTGTGGTTTGAATTGAGGAATGAAGAAGATGATTTAGATGAGTCAACTAGATCATAGGAAGAGGTGGAACAACCAACCCTGATGGTAAGGAGGTCAGAAAGAGTAATAAAACCAATCGAAAGGTATATTACACCCAACTTTTGTTCTACATTCATGTTAACTACCACTGGTGATGAACCCAAGTTGGTCGAGGAGGCAGTTGACTCAGCAGAGGGAAAACTTTGGAAGGACATGATGGTCAAAGAGATGGAATCCTTGCACAATAATGAGACATGGGATTTATTCAAGTTGCCTAGTGGAAGAAATCTTGTTGGTATCTAATGGATATTCAAGAAGAATATGAATGCAGTAGGTGAAGTCGAGAAATTCAAAGCTCAACTAGTAGAAAAAGGATATTCCCAAGTTCAAGGAGTCGACTTCGATGAGATTGTTTCCCTTATTTCAAAATTAAATTACATTAGAGTACTAATGTCTCTATCTGCAACACTTGATCTGGAAATAGAATAGATGGATGCGAAGACAACGTTCCTACATGGGGACCTGGAAGATGATGTTGTTTAAGGTTGGTTTTCATTGATGTCAACCCTTGAAGAAAGCCTCACAGCACAGAGATTTGGGTAATGGACCCAAGATTGTTTGATGTAAAGATGGATCATTATTGTTTTTTCATGTTTTATAAGAAGTAAGGATGGATGAACTCCAAAGTGGTCCCCTTATGGTGAAATCCCTCACAGGAAGACGCTTTGCAGAGTAAGAGAACCCATGCTTAATTATGGAATAATGAGATGAAGGACATACAATTTTTCAGGTAAACTATCGTACATAGATAGTGCTTGTCATTCCATTTCTGGTGGTATGTGGAACGTCACATAACTCCTCACAGTTAGAGAGTTATGGCCATGAGAAGTTGGAGACCCTAGGTTTGGGTAATGGACCCAAGTTTGTTTGATGGATAATGGTATGAGTTATGATATATTTTCATATAATACTATTCTATATGAATAGTACATGTCATTCCATTTCTGGTGGTATGTGGAACGTCACATAAATCCTCACATTTTAGATTTATGGCCTTACGAAGTTGGAAGACCCTCATATGTCATCTAGAAGCCCCAAAAGGTCAAAGTAGTTTAAGAGATTTTAAGAGGTAAATAATAAATTGAAGTAATGAGTGTATTATAATTCAAAGTGAATAAAAAACAAATTATTTCAATAATAAAATTAATGGATAAATTAGAAGTGGGTTAACCCTTAAATAAGGAAAGTGGAGCCAAGTGACCTAGAAGATGTTTTTAAGGAAGCTACTTGGAGAGTATAAATAAGAGGCAAGGCTCTCTCATTTTAATCACTTGAGCATATTGAGTATCTATAGGTGTCTGAGGTAACCAAGGATATCTAAGCTGAAATTCTGAGGGAAGGTGAAGAAAAGAAGGCCAAAATGCAAGGAAGGATAAATTCTTTTGATGGTGCTTTCTAAGGTATGTTATTTACAGGTCATCTCACCATTTTCGCTATAACATTTTTTTTGTAATGATTTAGACCGTGAAATTTCTATGCCATTGAGAAAACATATCCAAGTATCTATGGTAAACAATTCATCTTGTGGGTCATTGTATTTTTGGAGTTACACTCCATTGAAAATAGGGTTTGTGGCTAGTCCTAAAACTAGTCAAAAACAAGTGTTTTGGGTAAAAACATCATAACTTCTTCATAATAGATTCAAATTCAGTGAAACAAAATGTGTTGGTTAGGGTACATTATTTATTATGTTTTCTAATAGTTTTAGATCAATTTAACAAATATTCTGTGTGGGGCATGCTCTACAAGGTCGCTCTAGAATAAGCCAGAATTAAGCAAGGTATGCCATTTTTGCTATAACTCCTTTTTTGAGAGGTTCTAGGTAGTGAAACCTGGAGGAATTTCATAAAACACAATAAATAACATTTTGTATCAGTTTCATATCTTTATACATTACAGGTACAAATTTATGATTACTTCAAGTTAGGGTTGTTGACTAATCCAAAACTAGGCATGTGAGACTAAAGAAAAGT
>JZKD02S1674747.1:318265-358679 GCA_000966675.3 Picea glauca
CTTCAAGTTAGGGTTGTTGACTAATCCAAAACTAGGCATGTGAGACTAAAGAAAAGTTTGATGAAAATGCTAGTCTCTTGTTGTTGAAGTTAAGAAAGGTTTGCAAGAATGTGATAATATAAACCAGGTCTATTACAAATCTACAAATCAGATTTGGATTATAAAATTGATGAGAGCTTTTGGTTGAGGTACATGTTGAGTTCATAGTTGAGACAAGTAGTTGATGAGTTGGCACATACATGAGGTGTATAGTTGATGATGTTGGTACATGTTGATGATTCGTAGTTTATGAGTAGTTGAAACATGATTGGTACATACTTGGTACATGGTTGGATGCACTTATTTATGGTACAGGTTGAGGTACAGGTTGATGCATGGTTCAGATTTATTTGTGCAGGTTTACAGCGGTATATCTCACAGTGACAGGTTGACAGTGGTTCCATCATTCTACTTCTACTTCAGGATGGCAGGATGGGGCAAGGACAGGTGGTTGTAGCCACCTTCCGGTTGTAGCTGGAGAACATAGGGGGTTGTATCCTCCTTTTGGTTGTATCCAGAGAATTGGGGAGTTGGAGCTTCCCTCAAGTTGTAGCCTGAGAAACTAGGGGGTTGGAGCCTCCTTCCAGTTGCAACTGGAAAACAAATGAATTTGGTGCTTCCAATGAATGTAATTATTCAAGACATATAAGAAAAATCATTCTGTGGTTTTATCTCGATTTGGGTTTCCATGTAAAACACTGGTGTATTGTGTATGTGTATGTTTGTTCATTTGTTCATTTCTTATTTACTCTGCAGTTATTGGATGATAATGATTCATTGATATAACACTTGGATTATATGGTTAAAAATTATTAAATTTCTCTATTACTGATTCACCCCCCCTCTTAGTAATCCAACAGAGGAATTCTACAGGAAACAACCTGAAGGATTTGTAGTAAAGTGCAAGACATGTTTGGTGTGGAAGCTGAAAATATCCCTTTATGGTCTAAAGCAATCACCATGGATTAGGTACCAAAAGTTCAACACATACATACTTAGTTTGGGATTTGTGAGAGGCAAAGTTGATCATTTCATATATTCCAAAGAATAAGGTGGATGTTTCATATATGTAGTTTTGTATGTCGATGACATGTTGCTAATTGGAAACAACATGAATGCAATAAAGGACATGAAGAAGAAACTATCCTCCAAGTTCGACATGAAGGATCTCGGTGCAACTAACTTCATTATAGGAATGGAGATTAAGAGAGATTGAGAAACTAGAAAGTTCTTTTTGAATCAGATGAAGTATATTGAAATAGTTTTAAAACGTTTCAACATGCAAGATTGCAAACCAATGAAGGTGCCAATTCCTATGGGAGCAAGTCTAACTGTTGAACAGTGTCTAAAGACATAGAAAGAAATAAAGGACATGGCACATTTTCCATATGCAAGCGTTGTTGGTAGTCTAATGTATGTGATGGTATGCACTCAACCAGACATTTCCCATCCAATGGGAGTGTTGAGAAGATACATGTCGACACCTAGGAAGGCGCACTCGAAAGTTGTCAAGAGAGTATTTAGGTATTTGTGTGGCACAAAAGGTTATGCTATATGCTACCAAGGAAAACCTGGAGGTGAAAGTGAATTAAATGTATATGGATTTGTCAATGCTGACTGGGTTGGAGATATGGATTGAAGCAGGTCAACTAATGGATATGTGTTCAAAATGTTGGATGGAGAAATCAGTGGGATGAGTAAGCGTTAGTCGGTCATAGCCTTGTCAACAACAAAAGATTAATACATGGAAACCATTCATGGAAGGAAATAATTAGTATGGTTGCAAAGGTTGGTTTCTGGAATTGAGTTTGAGAAGAAATATATGAAGATAAGTTGCGATAGTCAAAGCTCAATATTTCTTGCAAAGAACCCTGCTTATCATTTGAAGAATAAGCACATTGATGTACAATACCATTTTGTGAGAGACATGGTGGAAAGAAACAAGGTGTTGTTGGACAAAGTAGACATGTTGGAAAAAATAGCAGACTCGTTGACCAAGTCTGTGAGTGTTGTGAAGTTATCTTGGTGCAGAGAGGAAATGACATTACTTCCCTAGGTCTATGAATGAAAGTTTAAAGGTCTCATGGTTTCAGCAAAGAAGACAACAAGTGGGAGAATGTTGGGTTGTTATATTATTTGCAGTGAAAGTCGAGGTGGATTGAATAACATTCTAAGTCAATGGTTGAGGTGGTTTGAACAGGTAAAGCCAAAGCCAAGGTGGATCAACAGGAAGTCGAAGGTTGAGATAGTTTGACTGGGTAAAGATGAATTCGAGGTGGATCGACAGTAAGTCGAAGTTCGAGGTTAGTGGAGTGGGTAAAGTCGAAGTTGAAATCAAGGTGGATCGACATGGTAAAGAGATCGACAACAAGTCGAAGAATTCAACCAACAAGAGGTGGATAGGCAGGCGTGCGACAACCAACTAAAGACTTAATGAAGCCCGACTGGTAGTCGACGGGTAATATGAATTCGTAGTCAACTATAACAGAATCTCGATATTTGTGGTCATTTGTAGCCAATGATCTGTATGGATCTGTAACCATTTTTCTGCGCCATTTGTTTCGGGTTTTGCCTACTATAAAGACTATAAAAGAGGCATGTTGTAAGGTCGTAAAGGCTAATCAATAATCTTGAATCTTTATATGATGAATGGATAATCGTCAAGAGTCTGTAACTTAGAGGTTGTTGGTCATGCAGATGTAAGCCAATTGGCTACAGGGTTGTTCTTACATAAGAAAGAGGCTATGATGTAGATTGTGTATTAGGTGTGGACCAAGGTTAGACATGTAACCTGTTATTCTGAATGAATAAGACAAAAATGAGCATAATGCTTCAGGAAAGTTGGTTTTACCAATTTGGGTTTCCAGGGTAAAATATGTGTGTACAGTGTGATTGTTGTGTCATTTACTTTCTTGATTAAATCTTTCTTCCTATCTTATACTAGGTTTAGCGTAGAAGTGTGTCTCATTTACTAACAAAAACTACTAAATATTAGTTTATCCAATGATGTAATGTATTGTGAGTAACGATCAAGGATATCTATTATCTAATAGGTCATCATATTTCTTCCAAGTTGTACGCTCGTTATCATCCTTATCATACAATACTTCTACCACATATAGGTTAAAGTTTTGCAGGTCTACATAGAATTATATTGTATGAAAGTTTGATTAATAATCTTTTAGCAAATCTGCATTATACAACTTCAATCACTTATTCATACACTAAAAACATTAAAATCATACAACTTTACATTGCAATCATCTATAAGGATATAATTGTTTCTATAAAAAAAATTACATTTGTATATAAGTATTCCCTAAATTAGTTAATAATTATATATTAATCAATTCATAACATGCATAATTCACTTCTATATTTACAAATCTCTCTTTAGATTTTCTTTATAATTATACCACACATTTATAATTAGCATAGATCCATCTTAAACCTAGATTTATCAAATACCAAGAGGGATCAAATTTCTTAAGACGTACTTATTTTTATTATCTTTTAATATGAAGGAATTAATGTTTTATATGTTTTCATATATATATGTAAGTACATAGTATATATATGTGTGTAATATGTAACGGTGTGTGCAATTGCTTTTTTTATTGACCCAACTTTATTTTTATTATTTTGAAAAAAAATTGTAGGAAATCCAAAGATGTTTATTCACATTTCTGAATAGCATGTTTAGTAAACTTATTGACATAGATTAGTGTGCATCACTGAGGGGATTCGAACCTAGCACTTGTTGGCATGGAAATAGACAAATGCTCAATAACATTGACAACAACCGATAACATCAACAACAAGCGAGAGTGAGACTAGTAATGTCTTGCTAACCCCAATCAACCTACAAGGGGAAAACAATACATACACAATATTTGAACATCGGTGGAAAGGATAATAACTTATTGTATTAATTAACCACCCAAGATAGACCCAATTTGTTGGTGATGTGATATATTATTTTCATGTATATTATGTAATCATGCATAAGGTGTTAACTATATCACATGGGATGTGCACTCATCCATGAGCTTTTGTGCTTTATCTACCCTTTGCAATCTAATCCTAATCAAGGCACTAGGGTTTTAATCTAATATGAGTGAGAATATCAGGGTTTTAGATGTTGTGGAATACCAAAATGTTTTATTGTGAATGATCAAGTTAATACAATGAAGAATATAGAGGTGCAACTCTGAGTTAGGATGATTTTCCCAATTAAGGGTTTCCAGGGTAGATCTCAACATGTATTGTGTGTGTGCCATTATCGTTATTTATGTTTTTTTTTTAATAATCTATATGCATTGCCTCACTTTTAAAGGTTTAAAACTTACAATCAATATTAGAATGAGGTTATTGGCTTTAGGGGGACACATTTATTGCTAGGGTTTAGCTCGTTATTGATAGAGCAAGATTATCTTGGGTTTGTGATAAACCTAGTTTTAGTGGTAGCTCTGTAGTGGTGGTTCTTATGTCAAAGATGATGGTGAGTAATTCTAGAATCAATATTTAGAAATTTAACATCAAAGATTTGAGTTACGGAAGCTAAACATGGAGGACCTTCTTGTAGACAAAGAATAGTGGGTTGTTGTGGATCTCATTACAACACCTACAAATAAAATGATGCTATATTGGATGAAGTTGGATAGTAAGGAAAAGAGTAGAATCCAATTATGTTATTTAGATTCAGTGTTACAAAATGTCTTGGGTGAAGCGACAACCAAGGAATTAAGGGATAAGTTAGGGGATTTGTACTAGTTTAAGTCCCTAGCAAACAAAATTTTCCATCGAACAAAGCTATAACTCTTGAGGATGAATGACGATGACTTTGTGATAAAGCATATCAATGCATTTAACATTGTATTAAGTTAGTTGTTGTATGTTGATACTAAAATTTATGAATAATATAAGTGCATTAATGTATTGTGTTATTTGTTATAATCATGGGATATCCTATTTGTAGCTATTGGGAGTAATGCAACCACATTGTTTAAAGCTTGGAAATGTGGTTGCATCCCTGTTATTGGAAGAAAAGAGGAAAAAAACCATTGATAGTTGGACCAAGGATGTATTGTTTGTGAAAGGTTTCCTTGTAGATAGATATAAAAATAATTCTTGAGGGGGTAGATCTAAATCTAAAGGTATATATAAATCTCGAGGAAAATATGTAAGGAAATGCTAGAAATGTAGTAAAGTCTGGTATTATAAGAAAGATTGTAGATCCAAAAATGTTGAGAAAACCAAGGGATCTTATGATGTTTATTCCATAGAAAGGAAGGCCTCCTCCTTAAAAGGAGGTGATGTGCACTTGGAATCTTCAAGTACACATTCAGATCATGATACATAGTTGATTGACTCATGTGCATCTTTTCACATGGAGTGGTTTTTTTCATATGAAAAGTATAATGGAGGCAATGTCTTCTTTGGAGATGACTCGACAGCCAAAATCACAAGACATGAAAGGGTTGGGTTGTTTCTTAAAGATGGAAGAGTTAAATCCCTTCTTGGTGTTCTACATATTCCAAGTTTCAATAGAAACTTGATATATATGACTAAGATGATGGATGCGAGTGTGCAGACTATATTAAAAAATGATACATGCAATATGGTTTGAGGAGCAATGGTGTTGTTGTGGGGAGTTTGAATTGGAACTCAATAAAATCTATTGGGAAGCACTATTATTGATGGGTGTAATAGTAATATTGATCATAAGACTGAAATAGATAGAACTCCTACTCTTTCTATAGAGAAGACAATGCTCTGGCATCAAAGAATGGAACATACTCAAGAGAAGGGTCATTGTGCTTTGCATAGTAAATATGTGGTTGAAGGTATTTCTTATTGTTCTTTAGATTTTGATTTCTATGAACATTGTGTATATGGTATAAATAATTGAATGAGAATCCAATCTGGTTCTATAAGATAAAAATTGATGTTAGAGTTAATACACAGTGATGTGTCTATACCTATACTTATTCCATCACTAGGAAGATATGTGTATTGTGTCTCATTTATAGATGTTTTCTCCAAGGAAACATGGTAGTATCTCCTGCAAAAGAAATATGAGGTTTTCAGTAAATTCAAAGAGTATAAGGTTCTTGTAGAAAAGTAGAAAGATAAGAAAATCAAAATGTTGAGGATGGCTAATGGTGAGAGTTCTATGGGATATTTTTTGAGTAGTTCTATAAAGAGTGCAGAATAACATGAAAAAATACAACCGCATACACACCTCGACAAAATGGTGTTGTAGAAAATATGAAAATGATGTTGATGGAAAATTTAAGTATTGTTAGTGGTGTAGGCATAAAACATAAATTTTAGGCAAAGGAACTAAGTATCATCTGTTATCTGATCAACCAATTACCTACATAAAAATTGATTGATAATACTCCTCATGAGGCATGGAATGGTAATAAACCCTCTCTTGAATATGTCAAAGTTTTTCGTTGTGATGCTCATGAGCATGTTCCTAAGGAGAAAAGGAGAAAGATTGATAGAAAAGGAGAAAAATGTATATGTATTGGTTATAAATATGGAGTAAAAGGCTACAAACATTGGAATCTAGCAACTAGGATGTCTATTTTCAGTCATGATGTGATCTCCAAATAGGTTAAAAATATTTCCAAACATGAAGATGAACCAAGATAAGGAAAACCAATGAAAGTATAGTTTGAGCTAGAGAATGGAGAATTTGAATCAATGGATGAAGATGAGTTAAATGAATCAGATGAAGAGAAGAAACCGTATACCTCGGTCTTGAGGATATTTGTTTGAGTAAGAAGGAAAAAACAAAGGTAGAGTCCACCTTATTTTCATTCTTCCTTTAGTTTATCTTCTATTGATGTTGATCGTAGATTCACTGTTAAAGAGGTAGTTGATTCTTAAGAAGATAATCTCCAGAAACAGAACATGGTTGAAGAATGGGAGCCTTGAAAAAAAATGATGCATGGGACTTGGTTGATTTACCTGATAGAAGAAAGAATGTTGGTAGAAAATGGGTGTTCAAGAAGAAGCTCAATGCAAAAGGAAAACTGAAGAAGTACAAGGTTCATCAATTGGAGATTCAATTGGAGAGGAAGAAGATTCAGTTTGTCCATGTGAATGGTTTTCTGGGCATATCAATGGGAAAAGGTGGCATGACAATGAAAGGGGAAGGAGGAGAAGTATTGAATCATTGACACAACGTTGTCATCCAACACCAGATTGTGAGTTATGGAGAGAGGGTCAAATCAAAGCATAGACACCACAATAGAATGCTTTATGACATAATAAAAATAAAAAAGTAATATTGGAAATTATAATGATGCCATGTCACTGTTAATATTTAATCTCGAGAATACAAGAGTATCCCCTTTATTGTTTAGAATTGAATATATTAAGCAAGTATTCTCGATGGATATATGGATGACCTACACATTTTAAGTGAGCATGGTGTGGACTAACAAGTTTGTTGAGTATTTAAATTCTTAATGTGTCTGAGTTTGTGGGACGTGGGTTCAATGAGGCCACTAGTCGCATAGGTTTTTAGTAGTGTGTCACCAGTGAAGGCCATGATTGCAAGTTCCCAAAAACTCCAGACCCCAAGCAAGCACACCATTGCCTCTCGACTTCATATGGTCAAATACCAAAGAAATCCTCATTTATATGAATTGTAAGTATCCCTACACCACAATGGCAATGAATATTTTTATATATCTCTCATTGATTACTTGATACTCCCATTCATATCAAGAAGAAAATTATGATAGAAAATTAACAAACTAAAATAACCCTATGTAAACATCAAATACTATAATATTTCAAACTAATAGATTGCATAACAAAAGTGATTATGTGTGGAGACATTTCTGAAGGTTGCATAAGAAAACATAATTCCAGTGATGGAAAAGAAAAATATCCCCTATCGAGTTTGCTTGCATATTTTCACTTCTTTCAATCAATTAAAGATTGAAGTAAAAACGTTGAAACACATAGAAATGGACCATTATCAATGCAGTGACTCACATACATGTGCAATAAATCTTGCACAATATGGTAACCAAAAACACTCCACAAGCACAAGCCTTTCAATAGAACAATACCAATGCAAGGCTCACGAGGAATGACACCAATTGATGTAGAACATGTGGATGCTACAATAGGAGACACGATTGGATAATAAGGAATTTGAATGGTGAATTTTTTCAAGGGCCATATTATATTGCAGTGTGGGAAGTGATAATAATAACTACAACTCAAACATCAACAATAGGACTATGAGAGGTGCAAGGGTGGATACAAATGAGAATGAAGAAACCAAAGCCAAAGCAAGAGAAGGGGATGAACATCAACACAAACACAAAGGAGAACAATGATTAATCGATGGATGGTGCATGGATAAAGGAGGGGTGATTTGTTTATCGATGAGTAAAAACCATGTGAACCATCATATCAACACATACACTTGGTTAAAGAGGAAACACCTTATAATGTAAAAATGTTAGATAAACATAAGCATAATAGTAAGGAATGCTCTACCAACTTTATTCTTAAGGTGAAGCTATTATCATTATGGGGTGTAAATACATATATATTGAGAATGTTCTACCAATGCTCAAACTTTATTGTTAAGGCATGACATGAGAATTTATTATTAAGGAATAAAGGTAACAATTTTTGCATGGCAGCGTAGTCCCTGCCACGTTGAATTGGGAATAAATGCACAGGGATGGGGAAAAAGTAGCGGAGGCAGACGGAAACTGCAACAAAGATGTGGCAATTAGCATGAAGCACAAGTGGTATACATGTAGTAAGTGACACGTGGTCTCTAGAGTCCCATTTATTTTTTGAAACTATATAATCCATTTTTCTATGTTAAAAGTTATATGCATAGCAGGAGAAAAATGTATGCATGAGAAAAAGATAATTCAAATTAAATAAACACAATTTCTTGACATTCAACATAGTTGAAGATAAAAAATTATGAGCACATAAATATAAAAGGAGATAAAAAAAAGTTTTGTTTGAAATATATCAAAAAATAATATTGTTTGTTACATATTCCTAGAAATTTAAATGTGTTTGTCATATAGACTGGGATTGGGGCTCTCGCGGACCATAGGAGAAATATGTACAAGAAGTAGGACTGTGGAAAGAAGAATTGGGAGACGATAGAGTGTAATACCTGAAAAGAATAAATTGAAAGATATCAATATTTGGCTAGACATTTCTATTTAAAAAGGTGGAATAACTAGATTGATAAACAAAGCAAGATGTGATCAGTATAGACTTACAGTGATGGTACATATCAACACTTTTTCTATTTTCTTTTTGATGCCTTTTTGTTGATGTCGTCGATGGCTACTAGAATCATGCCAATTGCTTGTTGCCTTTCGTCGACGACCTGCGTCAATTACTTTTTGACCCATTTTTCAATGTAGCTTCTCAAGGGGGCGATGTTGATCTCATTCTGTATTTTTATGTTGAAAAGTTCCATTTCTAATTCCCTTATATCGATAGAAAGATTATGCAGAGCCTGATCAATTTCTTCATTCTGTACTAAATAGTCGACTAACCAGTTGTCCACGTCATCTTCACCATATTCAAGGATGTTGTAAAACTTTTCTCAAGACAACGCCTTAAAAATATTAACTTGTTTGTCGAAGGCTTGCTTAGTTAAGGGAAAGGAGTTGACTATTAAGTTGGGGTCTTGGACCTCATTCGTCCTTCCAGCTAAGTCTATTTTGGTCAGCTTTGTGAATAATTTTTCTTTCTTTAATATGGATTGTTCACATGATTGGACAATGAGATGTAGGTTCTTCACTTTCTCTTTCCAGCATGCATTTAATTGAGTGATCTAGTTTTTGGAGGGGATATCATGTTGTCTTCTTCTCATTTTTGTCATGTTGTTGACATGGGTGCCAAAAGGAAGAACTGTGTCTAAATAGAAATGTTCTTCATTTTTTAAATCCGCATGCAAATGTTTGAGCAAAGTGTGTGCCCTTGTTCCAAGGGAAGCCATGATTTGTGATGTTTCCCATGCCTTAGAAATAAACTCCATTCTTTTCTTGATATTATTCTCCACATATCCTCTACATGATGCGAGGAGGCTGGAGGATCCTTTTAACTTGGCTACAGGGGTGGAAGGCATGGCTATTTCTAAAGGACTGGCAAGCAATGGCATAGGAATCAAAGCTTCTTCCAATTCCTTGACTCGGTCCTTCAGTCTGGCATTCGCAGCCTCAATGCCTCCAATGGAATCATAAAGATAATCTCTGGTTTCTCTATGAATTCAAGAGAGTTGGGATGGTCGTGTGTTCGCAAGGTTAACCTCTGAACGAGATTTTCCTTTCTTATTTTTTACAGCTCTCTTTTCAATAATTAAATTTTTAGACTCGTTGTAAAAAACAACGCTCTGGAACATGAAGAATTCATCTTCGTAAAAAATTTCGGTGTCAGCTATGTCCATTGGAAGACTATGTTGGATCACATCTTTGGGATGATCAAGGTTGCAAAATACGTTATCCA
Source organism: Picea glauca (assembly GCA_000966675.3). Classification (NCBI taxonomy): domain Eukaryota; kingdom Viridiplantae; phylum Streptophyta; class Pinopsida; order Pinales; family Pinaceae; genus Picea; species Picea glauca. Next base: position 328,826 of record JZKD02S1674747.1, read on the forward strand.
GATCAAGCTCAAGTTCCATGTTCTCACTCTCAATTTCGGGCTCTTTTGCCTGTCCTACATTTTTTTTTCTCTTCTTGTCCACAGGAAGCTTGTGAGAACTATCAAATTTAGGGTGAGGAGGGTCATTATCTCCTCCTCCATTTGAATAATTCTAAGTTTATTTTTTGTTGTGGTGGGTCGTTGGAGCGATGCTCCGAGATGTCGTACTTTTGGGAGTGTTATCTACCGATTGAACACTCTTCTCACCGGGGCATATTTCGTGTTGCTTGTACAATTAAGTGGTTCTTTGTAGTGTATCTAGGTCGTTGGCATCAGAAGTAGGAGTGTTGTCACCAGTGTCTATGTTTTCACTCAGGTATTTCTTGAAAAATAATTTTCAAGGCCAAGTGTTAGTAAATGTTCTAAAAAAACTTATTAGGGTCGAACCCTCTTAGGCTTTCAACATATCTTAGGTTCAAGTTGTTGAAATGGTCTGTGAATTCGTCAATTTCGTTGATGTTCCTCAACACAAAGTCCCTGACTTTCCAGGGCAGAGGAATGAACTATTTTTTTTCTCTTCCCATGGAATAGATTCAACCAATACTTGTATTGCCTTTCTATTTTTGTAACAAACATTATGTCTATAATGTGACATGGAAGGAGAGCAGGTTTTTCCTTGGAGACAAAAATCCTTATCACACTATAATTATCCATTTGTTCAAGTGCCCCCTTCCTGTCCAAAAACCTGGTTTCCTAGTCAGATATGCAGGGATCATATTCTCTTAACAATGAAACTTTGAAAATAGACACAAAGTCATTAAAAACATCATAAAAATAGTGGGAGGCCTTCTGCTTCCACAAGGCCTGGTACCAGAACATTACTAGGTCGAATTCCCAGTTTACCTTCTTGGACAAAGAAAGTTTTAAAAACTGACAACAATGCATTATCGTAACAACCAAGTAGGATGACATATAAAATTTCTTCTCCTTTTTGAACCTTGACAATTGGGAACAAATTTCATGGGAAATTAGCTTCCCCCAATCAAAAATGGCTTGTTCCTTGACTGTGAAATAAACAATATAAAGAACCATGCGGGAAATAGTTGTTGTGGATTCTTGTCCCATTATTCTTGTAAACATCCAGGCAATTTCCTGGAATGGATTTCTAAATGAACTAAAAAGCAAGCTTGTGATATCTTCAGGAACTTCCATCGGGTCTTCCAGGAACTCGGGTAAGAGGTCCAACCCATTATTATGATTTCTTAGGAATTGCTTCGAATCTTCTCCTCCGAACATCAATGTTGTCTCTAACAATCTTAACATCTGGCAGAAGACCTGAGGTGATAAAGAAAAAGAAGAGTGGCCCCACAATGGAATAATTCATTGGCCTGAAATGTATTTATCGGTGCACAAAGATACCAACTCCTTACAGTCAAAAACTTCAGGGACACATCCTACATGAGCAATCCCAGAGGTCCAAATTATTTCGTTATGGGTGAAAGGGGATGAGTGGTAAGAATATGCCCTGGACCACTGGAATTTCTGGTCCTCATACCCAAATATGTTCATTGTATCTCCATAGAAATGTTGTCGAGCTGGTGCCATAAGTTTATGAGAACGTCTGTTTTCTCCAGACGATGGTTTAAATGAACAGTTGGAGGGGATAATATAACCCTCTACAAATGTTGGTTCAATTCTTGTGAATGGGAAAGATCCTCAAGCATTTCTCTCATTAATGACAATCTATATGGGTGTTGCATGATGAGTTGTTAGCAGTAAATCTTACTTATTGCATACTTAGAAGTGTGAAGGTGGCGAGTACGACGAAGAGAAATTAAGGATTGGAGGTTTCGTGAATGTGTCAAACCAATGACGTGCGAACGACATTCCATGATTTTGAAATTAACACTCGAAAGGGATAATATAACCCTCCACAAATATCGGTTTAATGTGTATTAATGGGAGATCTCCTCGAGCCTTTTTCTCATCAATGAAAATCTATACGGTTTCTGCATGATGATTTGTTAGCATTAAATCTTACTAATTGCATATTTAGAAAGAAGACCTTATATATATGTGTGTGTGTGTATATAAACATTTTTTTATTATAGACAAGTGTGAAGGTGATGGAGATGGGGAAGAGCAAGAAAGGAATAGCCAAGTATGAAAAGCGGTTGGATGGGATTCAAAATAGGGTTCAAAACCTGTAAAATAGAAGAGAGCATGATGGGGCAGTTCAGCGACCGGTTTGTATATTTGCGGAATTCTGGGAAAGTGGCTAAGTATGGAATAGGGAAACGGTCGGTCATACTCATTTTGAGAATTAAGGATTGAAGATTTCGTAAACGGGCCAACCCGACGATGCGCGAACGACATTCCATGATGTTTGAAATTAACACTCGGAAGGGATAATATAACCCTCCGTAAATCTTGGTTTAATGCGTATTAATGGGAGATATCCTCAAATATTGGTTTAGAATTAAATCTTGCTAATTGCATACTTAGAAATAAGACCTTATATATACACACGCGCACACACACATATTCATATATATAAAACAATATTTTTTATTATAAATAAGACTCTTTTATATATACATAAGTATGAACAACGGTCGGACGGGCTTGAAAGTAGGGTTGCAAGAGATATAGAGTAGAGGTGAGCGCCCGATGGTCAAATTATATGTATTTATAATATATTTATTAATGTTTTTTAAAAAAAAAAATTATTATAAACAAGTGTGAAGATGATGAGGACGGGGAAGAGCAAGTAAGGAATGGCCAATTATAAAAATCAGTCAGACTAGCTTCAAAATAGGGTTACAGGGGATTTTGAGGAGAGGTGAGGGCTCGACAGTCAAATTGCATGTCTCAGAAATTTTGACTACAAAAGGTGTAAAAGGGAAAGTGCATCATGGGGCAGTCCAGCAGACAGTTTGTATATTTGCGGAATTTTGGGTGTTGTTTGTAGGTCGTGGAACAATGGAAGGGAAAACTTGAGCCCACCTGTCCTGGAACCCACAATCAAAAGAGTGGATAAGAATGGAATAGGAAAACCGTTGGTCGGACTCGTTTTTGCTAATATATTGAAATTTGTAATAGATATCCCATTAGCTGGCAAGATCTTTTCTGCATGTATATCGTGGAATTCTGGGTGATGTTTGCAAGTCGTGGAACAATGCAAGGGAAATCTTGAACCCGCATATCCGGGAACCCGCAAGCAAAAATTTTTGTAAGTATGGAATAGGGAAATGTTTGGTGGAATTCCTTTTCGCTAATATATTGATATTTGTAATAGATATCCCATTACCTGGTAGGATATTTTCTGGATGTTTCTGTGCAAGTTGTGTAGTAACAATTATTATGATGGTCTTCTCGAGGCATGGTGAGTTGTTAGAATTAAACCTCAGTTATTGCATACTTGGAAAGAAGTGTGAAGGGCACGGGCACAAGAAACAACAATTAGGAATTGGATGTTTCATGAACCTGCCAACCCTAAGATCCTTGAAAAAAATTCAAAGAAATGGCACAGTATAGAAAGCGGATGAACGAGCTTCAAAATGGGGTGAAAAAAGTTCCACTGGAGACGTGAGGACTTGACGGTCAAATTGTATGTCTCAGAAATTTTGAGTGAAAAATGTGTACCACGGAAGAGGGAATGATGGGAAAACTATGTAACATGAAAGAGGGTATGATGTGAGATTCTAGTTGTAAATTTGTATATGGCAAAATTCGAGGCGTTGTTTGCAAGTCGCGAAACAATGGAAGTGCAATATAGAGCCCGCCTACCCAGGAATCCGCAGTCGGAGAAGTGGCTAGGTATGGAATGGGGAAGTGGTCAATCAGAGTTACGATTTAAAAGCACGGGTGAAAATGTGAACCCGCAAGTCCTCCAACCTGCGCAGCTAGACAATTTTGGAAAAATGACTAAGTAACGAGAAACATAAAGTATAAGGGAAAGAGAAAAAGCAATTTGGTTAAGTATAGAAGAGGGAAAAAAAGGGATAATATATTCACATCTGTAATAGATATCCCATTTCCTAGAAAGATATTTTCTACATGTGTCTGGAGAAATTATATGCTTATTTCATATACTTGGAAAGAAGTACGAAGGTGGTAGGCACAGAAAAAAGTGACTAGGAATTGGAAATTATCTGAACCCGCCAGTCTGACGATCCGTGAAAGAGATTGCAAGAAATGGCCAAGTGTGGAAAGTGATTGGATGGGCTTAAAAATAAGGAGACATGGGTTCCCAAGGAGAGGTGAGGCCCCTATGGTCAAATTATATATATCGAGACTTTTGAGTGCAAAATATGTAACACGGAGGAGGGGTTGATGTAGGAGTCTAGAAGTCAATTTGTATATCGCGGAAGCTGGGGGTTGTTTGCAGGTCAAGGAACACTGGAAGTGAAATCCTCCTGTCCAAGAAATCACAAGATATAAAGTTTGGTAAGTATGTGTTATAACCCTAAATTACACCATACATGCATACTTGACATTTGGCCCTCTTACTTGCTATTTTTTCCAAGCCATCACGGAGAAACTCTTCTTAAAAACCACATTTTTGAAGATGTACGCGCCCTGCACCACTACTTCTCATGTACACACGCTTTCTTCACCAATAAATCTTGTGTACATATGTTATATGCATCATTACATCCTGCGTATACCCACAAATGTTGCAAAAATTAAAAATTTACAAGGAATTCGTTGAGATTAAGGGCTATTGGGTAGTTTTCCAACTGTCCCACCGCCTATAGCCTGTCACCCAACTGAACAACCATCCTTTTTTCATATAAAAGGAGGTGTTGGGGTCTCATTCCTAAGAGAAGAATAATAACAGTGAAACTCTGCCCATTTCACATCCCCTCTTTGCCCTACGAATTTGCAGCCACCTTGTGAGTGTTGTGCCAGAATTGTCCATTCTTGCCTTTTTCCTCCATTATAAGCCTATGCCATTTCCCTAGAGAGAAGTGTGAGAGGAGAAAGATACGTGGAAGTGTAGTTGGAGCTTGGTGAAGAGGATCCCGAACTAAGTTCAAGAAGCAGTCATCGATCTCATTGTAAGTAAACTTTGTGATATCAATAAAAGGAATACGTTTTCTATCCCGCAATATGATGTGTTCAATATTTATGTTTGATTTATTTTTTATACTGACATATAACCCACTAATTCATATATGAGATACATGTTCATAGTTTATTTTTTTTATTTTTGTGAATGCAGGTCATCCTTGGGAGAAAACTTGTAGTTGAAGAGCAATCGAATGCGAAAGGATCGACACCAGATGCGGAACTTAAGGTAGAGTTACCAGATCTTTTTACTTTGTATTTCTTGTATGAATGTGGGGTATATTTGGGGTAGTATAAAGAGTAGGAGACTTTTAGATGGTTATATATGCCTACATGTTGAACCCTAGTGTAGTCAATAGGGGGTTTTTCCCGCTATAGCAGAACTGGCAATTGTACTGGGGAAACCTATAGGGTTTTAGGGGATTGTTTATGGGTGTTTTAATTGGTTTGATTACCTTTTTTGAGTTTCTGTAAGTTGCTAAGTCTTTAATGGATTCTAGTCTTCCATACCAGTACTCCCTACCTTATTAGCCTGATTGTTAGTTTTCTTTTTTGAGAATTTACAGAGGTGTACGTGTCCTGTAGTGGGTTTGCATGCATACATACACACCCTACCTTTACAGCTCGCATACATACGCAGGTTGCTTAAGTGTCAATAGTGTGCCCGTGACAAGAAGATTTTTCCTTAAGAAATGGTAGTCAAACTCTTCCCTTATTGAAGTCTGACTTCTCAGGGGTTTCTTGATTTAGTACTGGCCTCTATAGTTACAGTCTTTAGCCTAGGTTTGACGTCAGTTTGCTTTTTCTTTTAAAATATTGCATGTGTTTTCTTTGAAAGGGTTTGAGACGAGTTTGAGAGTCTTTTTTGATTAGCATGTTTAGTATTGTTAGTGACTCCCTACAATCCACATTAGACCAGAAGTCAGATTTTGGTCTTGTCTTGTCTTCACTTTTTCCCTTTTACTTTCTTTAGAAGAAAATAAAAAGAAGTTATTTCAAGTTTCTTATTTTGAAGCATAAAAATAAAAATAAAAATATTTCATTTCTTTGTTTGGTTAAGTAGTTAGGTTAGTTGTCTTTACCTGTCAGGAAGAAGAGTGTTTTCTTAAGTTCCTTATTGAATACTTAGAACTTTAAGTAGCTCATAGCCAAGTGAAATTTAGTTTTGGGTTTTTCTTTTAACAGATCTTAGAAAAAGTAGTTACGAAAAGTTGGTTAAAGAGTTTAAATTTGTAAATCTTTATTTGTAAAAAAGAAGTAATTTTTCTTCCAGTTCTTTTCTTTCGTCCTTTAAAATACACCACTAGTTTCATTTCCATTTCCTTGACTTAAGACAAGCCACTTAAAATTAACACTTAATTAAAGTCAATTAGGTTTTATGTTTGCAGGGTCCATCAACTAGTATAGGCTAGAGCCTTGATTTAGGTTGGAGAGGAAACTCTTCAAGGCTATAAAAAAAACATACAAGTCTGTGCTAGGGAGTGTAAAAATTCTAGTAAATGTGAAAGTCTTCCGGGACACCCCTCTAACACAAGGGCTAAACATGAGGTCGTGTGTGGAAAGGTAGCAGAGATAAACCCTTCAAATCCAGACCAAGGGTATTGGGGAACATATATAGAGGACTTGTCTTGGGATTCTGTTGATCGCATTTACCACAGAGCTTTATGGGTCTCGAATCCTTTCAAGGTCCTTAATTGTCTTCCAGAACACTTTCTTTCGATACCCTCGATAGGTTTTGGTCTTGATACCCTGCTCATTGCGGTCAACCTGACTATCGATCGTACCCGCCTGGTGATTGTTCACGAGCTAGAAACCTAGTTGTCTTTATTTTATGGACTTACACATGTGACTGCAGGGGTATACTGTGGTACCTAGGGCATACATCGGGCCATGATTTATAGAGTATACTCAGAGGGTGCTTCCATGTTCTAGTTTCACTTGCACCGGTAATTTTCTCTAGTGTTGGCTGGTGTAACTGTTCTTCCAACTAGTTAGTGGTTTGATTGCTTTATCTCGTAGGAGCTTTCTAGTGTGTGCTTGGTCTTCAAATCGTTACTGTGTCATTGATATTCTCACACAGTGGAATATAAAGAGCCCCACCGATCACAAAGGCTTTTGGGCCTGTCGCTGGTTAATTTGGAGCCACCATCGCCACCATTATGTCGAAGACTTGACCAACAAGGGTCATTTGAGGAAACCAGGCCATAGGAAGCTGTGCTCGAGCCATCTCTGAGAGGAGAACACTCATATCCAAAGGAACCAAATATTTTCGATCTTGGAGCGGAAGGTTTTGGTTCATATAACCCTTCTATGATTGACTTGTTGGTGTCCATTGTGGTACAAGTTGTCCCCCCAAGGGTAACGCATCACGAGCGTCAGATAGTCCTACAAGAAGTGATGGAAGAAAATGTTTCTACTTCATTAGGGAGTCCTCACACTCCCTCTACAACTGCCACCACTGGGGGAATTCCCCCTCCTAACTCACCTTCATAGGTCCAGACCACTATGGCCTCAACAAACTCTACTTCGGGAAGTGGTCTGATTCCATCTATGGCCGCGATCACTGCAATGTTCACACAGAGTCCGATGGGTCATCCTTTTTCATATGAGATGCCCCGATTTGATACGAACTTGTTCCTCACCTACTCCACCATACAGACCATGGGTTTAGGGGAAGGGAGATCAAACTCTCCTCTACAAGGGTCCATGGGGAGCACCTCAACCCCCTATAATTCTTTCCTTTACAGCATAGGTCACATACCTCCTTCGTCCCCCTCGCTCGGTGGTGCTTCTCAACAACCCCTCTAGACGAACATAAAATAGAGTTTGTTCAGAGCAAGTAATTAAGGACGTTCTTCCAACACCATGCCAGTGGGTTCTTTGTCATTCTCTTTGTTCGACATGTTTGGTAACAACACATTCTTTTTAACTATCATCTTGGTTGAGGGAAACCTTGGTTTTGGATCAAAAAATCCTATGCAAGGTACTATTCCTGCACAGGGGGAAAAAAACTCTCAAGGACCCTAGAATCCATGGCAAGGATCAATCCCCTCGTCAGGTATGCTGATCGAGGGAAACCCCTTCCATGGTTAATGGAACCCCGGGCAAGGCTCAATACCTATGCCCATTGGATCGGTAGAGGGAAACCCTTTCCATAACCTTTGGAACACAACATCGAGAGCAATCCCTTCCTAGCCCTCAACGTCCTACTACAGGAGTCATTCGATGATGTCTCAACAAGCACAAAATCTTAATGTTGGCCAAGGCCATGGTTTTTACAAGAACCCTAGTCAGCAGCCTAACTTTTCTTGGCAACCTGGTGCCAGCCAAATTCCAGGCTCCTTTCCTCCTGTACATACTCAACATCCCAAGCTACCTTTTCTGGCAACGTTGCATTTTCCAGACTTGTCAAGATTGTTAAATGATCCAATCTATCACAATCCGTGTTGGCCTCCTATGCCGACCAAGTTTCCCTCAGACATTCTGAAGTTTAAAGGTAAGCCTAATGAATATCCACGCAATCATGTGACCATGTTTCACCTATGGTGCTTGTCTAAATCATTGAGAGACGATTCCATACAGTTGTGTTTGTTTCAACACACTCTTATCGGGAGTGTCCCGAAATGGTACATCAAGCTCGACTGCTCAAGATACTCTACTTTTGGTGAATTGGAAATGTTTTTTTTAAACCATTTTCAATTACCTGTGAGATACGATGCTGACACCAAATTACTGGACAACTTTGAGCAAACAAAGGCTGAACATATCTCGGATCACATCGAGAATGGCGACATAGGAAGAGTATGATAAAAGTACCAGTTCCACCAGAATTCCTGCAGGAGTGGTTCCACCCCAGTTATCCAAGGACGTTGCAACATCGGGGGTCTTTTCAGAGGAAGAGGTGATAATGAGAGCTCAACATATAGAACTGATAGAATCTCAGTCTACTTTACTTTACGATGTTTTACAAAATGTGCCATGGTCCACTCTTGACAAGACCAGAAAAAAGTTTGAACCACATATCGATGGAATCGTTGGTTCAGCACAAACGAAACCCACTGATTAGCTATCGAATCAATTGCAACAATTGTCAATACAGCAGACAACAACCAGCCCAACCACTAGTTTGGTTGCTCCCCCTACTCAAATGTCAGGCGTACACATTATGTAATCGATAAACTCGAAGGCCAACTTGCGGCCTGAAAGAAAGAAGAAACAACGAAAGAAGGGTAAGGGGGATAAGAAACCCACCAACAATGTTAGCAGGGGAAACACAGAAAAAACAAAGTCGAAGTATCTGTGTAACCTTTGCATGGAATACCACCTGACTCACCTGTGCCCTCGGCTTGTGGAGGCCCAAAAGTGATTGGTGCAACATCAACCTATTGTGTTAACAAACCCATTTCCTCGTGGGAAAATTTTAACTCAAGCCTCTTCGAGCGCAGATGGGGGTATTTAGGGACCCCCTCTGTCTTCTAGTAATCCTTCCTCCATGAATGTGTATATCATGAAAGGTGATGCCTACATAGCAACTAGGGAACATGATTACAGAATGCCTAAAACTTCTGAAAAGAGTAAATCAGTCGTAAACCCATTTGTTCCTCTCCAGATCGAGAAGACGATGGGAGAAATAATGACATGCATCTCGAAAGGGGAGTTTAAGAAAGATTCACATAATCCAAATGCGAGGGCTGCCCAGAATTACTCTGTGGTGGAGGATTTGTCACAAACCCCTTGCACAATGTCTTCTTTGGAGGTCCTCCAGAGCTTCCCTTCATAGAGAAAGGATCTAGTAGCTTCCTTAGGATCTACTGAGACCTGTAATCCGAGAATGATCATGCTTGATACGATCGACTTGAAGCCTCATCTCCCATACCACGTTGCATTTTAGATAGTAGTGGCTCACCCCACAAAATATTTTACTCGAAACATTTTTCACACGGTGGTTTATGAGGGCGCCTAGACATGTGTTATGTCATTGGTGTGTTGTAATTCCATTAGCCAACCCGTTTTGTCTCCGTCACCTACTCTGCTTACCGCTTTCGACGGTCATTCTTTCAGACCACATGGAATCATCCCTTCTTTCCCCATGCATTTAGGAGGGAAGACCGTGTGCTTCGAAGTTGAAGTGGTCAATGCGCCTCTCGAATACAACCTATTGTTAGGAAGGAGTTGGACATATTCCATGCATGTTGTGGTTGCCACAATTTTTCAGGTCTTGTTGTTTCCACACGAGGGTCAAATCATGACCATTGATCAATTGTCCTTCTCCAGGCCTGACCCTTCATCGGGGGCATCCACGGTCCCAATGATTGATAACCTACAGATCGACATCGTCAATGTGGGGGTTCATTTGTGCCCACCTTTGATGGGTTCGTTCGATTACCCGCCTCCTTCTAGCGATGTCAATATGATATCAATTGTCCCCAACCAGCCTAGGACTGATATCTTTCAAGTGTCATCATTCCGTACGACTTACTTTACTGATGAATGGATTCTTCCTTCCCCATCAGCTTCGATGGAAGGGACAGGGCATCCTAGCATTGCCATGCCCTTTTCCACGACAGAAGTTGTGTACTCTATAGTCCAACAAACTTTAGTCGTCCTCGATCTGACTCCCGCACAGGAGTTAGATCCAGTTCTTGAGCCTATTTGGGCTCAAGATTCCCTTGCCACTATCGATTCTTTAGACTTGGTCTTGCCCTTTGACGAGGTGATTTTAGAGGCATTGACTGGTATAGACAGACCCTGGGGCGATCTCCATCATAGATCTTATTTCCTCCCAGAGTTAATAAGAATAGAGGCAAGAGAATTCGTGTTGACTATGACTGGAGATAGGTCTTGTCCTATTAATCTTCTGGATACACACGCAGTTTATGCTAAGGGTAATATGGAAACCATCACTGAAATGATACCTATTGACATCTCTAGAACCCCTAGCGTCGTTGAGAATGTCTTCGTCGGAGCGGACTACTCCCTCGAGGAGATTCAAATATACACAGATTTATTTAAAGAATTTCACGACGTTTTTATTGGTCTTATGAGGAAATGCCAAGCATTGATCCAAGAAACATCGAACATGAAATAACGACTTATCCTGATGCCAATTGATTCTGGCATAAGCTTCATCCATTCAATCCTCAGAAAGTAGCAGTTATTAAAGCTGAAGTAGAGAAACTGCTCAAAGCCAGCTTCATCTACCCCGTTCAGTTGACTCAATGAGTGTCAAATATCGTCCTGGTCAACAAAAAATAGGGAACTATTCGTGTATGTATGGACTTTCGTGATTTGAACAAGGCATGTCCAAAGGATAATTTCCCCACCCCATGCATTGACCAAATTGTCGATGAGTGCACAAGCTATGAGGTCTTTTCTTTCATTGATGGTTTTTCAAGATACAATCATATATAGATTAAGGCCAAAGACCAACATAAACCATCTTTTAGTTGTCCATGGGGTACATTTTCTTATCGGAAGATGCCTTTTGGCCTGAAGAATGTTGGAGCCACTTTTTAGCGGGCCATGTCTTTTTATTTCCATGACCTAAGACATATAGTCTAGGCTTATCTTGATGATTTAGTGTCGCGATCTCGTAAGAGAGTCGATCATCCTGTGCACCTCCGACTTATCTTTGAGTGATGTCGCTACTATTAGATTATCTTGAATCCAAACAAGTGAAATTTTTGCGTGATGTCGAGTCATCTTTTAGGTTTTATAGTTTTGAAAACAGGGATCATGGTTGATCCTCTAAAGGTTGAGGCAACAGTTCAATTGCCTCCCCCATGCATAGTCCCTTAGCTTCAAATCTTACAGGGTAAAGCGAATTTTATTAGGAGATTTATTGCAAACTATGTCAAAATCACTAAAGGGTTTATGTGTCTACTGAATAAGGGAATCCCTTTCCATTGGGACGAAGATGCTCAACTCTCTTTCGAAGCATTGAAATGCGCCCTCACAAATGCCCCTCTGCTTTGGCCTCCTAATTATAGTAAATATTTCTTATTGTATTTGGTCACTGCAGAGTCGAACATTGGTATGGTCTTGGTTCAAGAATACAATCTGCTTGAAGAGCATGTGATTTATTGCCTGATCTGATGCCTAGTTGGACCAAAACTCAACTACTCCCACATTGAGAAGCTAGTGTTGGCAGCAGTGCATGTTGTCCAGCGGTTTCATCATTATATTTTGCTTCGTAAGACCACCGTCATTGTTGTTGAGAATCTGTTTCAATACATGTCGACACGACGTGTAATCGGTGGAAAGATCAATAGATGGATAGTTATCCTCCAGGAATTTGACTTGGATTTTGTTTCTATGAAATCTAAGAAGTCACTGGTCTTTGTGGAACTTATCTCGAAACTTCCGGTCGAGTCAGGTGATGTTACACCCAAATAATCACCGATTAAAGGAGATCTTTTTTTTAGTTCATCTTCGGACCCCTGGTATGGACATATACTAGTCTATCTCCAAACTTCGAAGTGCCCCGCCTCTGCTTCTCATGATGAGCGCCAACGTATACGCCATCAGGTGAAAAAATATCTCATTATTGATGACACTTTGTATCATCGAGGCGTAGATTGCATCCTCCTCCAATGTCTCACTCATGAAGAAGCGTAACTCGTGCTTAACGACTGCCACACTAGAGCATGTGGTGGTAATTTTTCTGGGTTGGAAACAACCCAAAATATTCTGCGAGAAGGTTATTTTTGGTCGACATTGATCAAAGATTGCATTGAATCTATCAAGAAGTGCCACCTATGTCAGATCTTCTCTCGGAAGATGAGGGCACACCTCATTCCCATGTTTCCCATCATCATAGTTGGTCCCTTTACCAAGTGGGGATTTATTATACTACATGCCACCTAGCTTCACCTAGGGGGCATCGTTATATCATTGTACTAGTAGACTAATTCAAAAAGTGGGTCGAGGCTATGCCAATGTTCAAAGATGATGGAAACACAACAACTCTCTTTATTTTTAACTGGATAATAGCAAGGTTTTGGCATCTCGAAGGAGATTGTCAATGACCATGGAAGTCACTTTCATAACAAAATGATGTCTGAGTTAACGTCAAATCTTGGGTTGAGGTAAGAACACTCATCACCTTACTACCCACAAGTGAATTCTCAGGTGGAAGTTGTGAATAAGTCTCTCAAAACCATTCTATAGTGAACGATCAATTCAGCAAGTCAAATTGTAATTTGATGTTGTACTTGGCATTGTGGGCCTACCAAACATCTATAAAGACTACAACCGATTTTTCCCTTTTCAACTCGTTTATAGGTTGGAAGAAGTCTTTCCAATAGAGTGCTAGATCCCATCTCTAAAGTTGGCAGTACAATTATTACCAGACACTTCACCACTTTAGGAATGCTTATTATATCTCAAGCAACAACTGATGCAACCTTGGATAACGAGGCTCACAAGAAAAGTTTTAAGTGTCAGTATGATCAATCTATTCGTCCTTGGATTTTCTCCAAAGGAAACCTTTTCCTGGTCTATGACCAAGATAAGGATCCCCTGGGGGTAGGCAAGTTCAAACCCATGTGGTTCGAACTATTCATCGTGAATGAAGTACTAAATATGGGTGCTTATCGTCTGGTTTAAATTGAAGGGAAATCTTTAGAGGAGCCTAGAAATTGGCTCTACCTCAAGAAGTATTACTCGTAGTTGGGTCACCTTGGGTGACTTATTGTACATATGTATAGTTCTTATATAGATAGTTTGTTTTATCTTCTTTTTTTATGGCATGTCATTATTGATGTCATATTTTTCATTGTGGAAGATGTCAAGTGAATCATAGGTGTTTGTTGGGTTCGCAGACAACGCTAGCCGATACACTTTGAGGCTTTCTTCTGCAACTTGGGCGATATTCACACATCAGGATCAGTTGCTATCTTCTGGAGGTATTTGTTTAGGTGATGTCACAAACAATGTCGTTGAATAAAGAACAGTGATAGAGTTGCTTCATGATGCTTTGTCGCATGGTATCTCTCACCTCCAGGTCTACTTAGATGCACAGTTGGTCGTGTCCCAGTTAAATGGGGTTTACAGTGTTTATGATCCTACTCTACGCCAATGATTCCTTAGGGTATGTCTCTTAGAACGATGCTTTGATTACATTACATATATCCATTTTCCTAGGAGACTAAATCAAATCACAGATACTCTAGCTAATCATGTATTAGATTGGTAAATTGCACACACATAAAAAGCACACACATACACATCTACAAACATTGTAAAAATGTGATCCATAAGACATAAAAGATGTAAATATGCATATATATATATATATATATATATATATATATATATATATATATATATATATATATATATATATCTAAAAAGTCTCAGAGTACATAGGTGAGCACAAGCACCACAGAAACTAATATGTCTAGTGTACATCATGGTGCTTATGCCCTCAAAAATATACAAAAAAGTTCCCTCGGCACGTAAGTGGTCCACCCTATGCTAAGCATAGGGCTTGTTGTCCCTTCCATAGTGAACGACGACATTTTCCAAACATCGAAAAAGTTGGACCCAGGTCCATGGCACCCCAACTACATGAGGTTTCATAGATGGTGGGAGATCCTCGATCTCATCCATGTGAATTGTACAAGTGAGCACGATGAGGTTCCACTCCACCTGTCTCTACACTCTCTCAGCCTCTTCGGATGGAGGTCCCCCTACTTCTATTGCTGGTCCAACGATCGTTGGTGGTGCTGCCTCTGGTCAAGGACACCACCAGCTCCTCGCAAAATCTGTTGGATGCTCCGGTCCCACATATCTACATAAACGATACATAGTTATCAGATACAATTGTACACATAAAACTGATATATATAAAAATAAAATAAAATTTAATAAACTTTTAAAAGAAAACGTACCGATCTCTCTTCACTCTACTCCGAGAGGTAAGGGCATGTCAGGGTCCCTGGAGAAGTTGATCCCGACATAGGGGTAGTATTATATAGTGGGAATCTTTTGAGAACACCAGTCAAAGAAAGTATCATCAAAGGCCTCAATGGTCCTCCCTCCCCCATGTCGCGGAAATAACGTCACCCACCTACACACTACTGGGAAGGAGGCCACGTGTCCTTGTATTATCTCTCATAGATAGAGACTGGGTACTCTCTCGAAGAAAAAAGAGTATAATATAGTGTCAAACCCAAAGTTTTTGTTGTTCCTCCCACGACACTATGTGAGTTGTCTCTTCATGCAATCTACCATGGTTGTGCTCCAGTCGAACACTCATGCATTTAATCACTGTACTGCACAATGCGTGTGCACCCGGGAGGCCTGATGTAAGGTCATGGATCTAGTGATCCACCCAATAAGTAAAACTATCACTTTCAGTGATAGGTTGGTAATTTTATGGATCAACACCTGAGAACCCACTTTATCTGTGCCATCCTTGCAGTGTTGCCTGATCAACTCGGAAATGTTGTGAGGCCTAGTCGGAAAAGAACGAAGGTTGACTAGTTCCACTCTCCTCGAGAGACCAGTCAGAAAATAGATATCCTCAGTCGTTGGAGTTAACGACTGCCACTCGATCATAAATGCCTCAATGTTGAGGTGCTAGTAATCCACCAAGTTATTCAACAGCCTAGGTTGTGCCCTCATGAGTGGACACCGAATTTTTTTCCAAAACCCACATTGTTTTAATGCGGCGACAGCAGCAGGGTCTTCTTTGACCAAACAATCAATGTCTTTGTGCTCCCTCTCTCTCCACTAGATATACATCCAGTCAATGACAAGGTCAAAGGAGAGGTTAGATCTTGTATTTTATTTTTCTTTACCTTTTAGAGGGTGTACATAGGTTGTAGTGAGCATAGTTGCGTATGCACGCGGGCAGAGTATTTTTTGCCCGTGGGTTTTCCTTGGATAGCCCATGTACACGCATGGATGCATCTTTTTAAGAGTGCGTGCCCCCCAAAAAAACTAAAATTAATGAAAGAAAGAAGTATGGAAATGCAGGAGGTGTTAGTTTGTACTTACTTGGTTCGAGCAGAAGTTTGTTTCGTCCTTTGAAGCTCCCAAAATCAACTCTTTTAGAAAAGGGGTCTTTTTGGCTTTTTGGTGAATTCTCAATTTGCAATGGTGATAATAAGCTGTCAACTTCTATTTATAGACGTTTTTGGCCCTTTTGTCATTTTTTGGACCCTTTTGTCATTTTTTGGACCCTTTTGTCGTTTTTTTGGCTTGAAAGTCATTCAACGTGGTTTTTGAGTTTCTCATTGGATGTTACGATACACTTCGCTTTTGGTTTGGAAAACTTTTTGGGAGATGGGTCACTTTTAAAGATTCTTTGGTAAAAGTTGTTTTTCCAACTTTTTGCATTTAAGTTAGGATTCCACCTCCACTTTTTGCATCTAGTTGTGTTTTTCGCTTTGTCATAGGATGGAACCCACCGAATTGTGACACATAACCATCATTGTTTCTTTATAAGTGTCGTAATTTGGTGGTAAAGCCTACCTCTACATGGATGCCCTAGGTAGATCCTGGTTGCATTTTTGGTGTCCATGTTGTCCTTAATAACTTTAGGCTCAGAAGTCCTTATTAGTCTTGTCCTGATTACAAGATCGAGCCTCATACGTCTGATATGTCATCACTCTTGACCTCACCCTCGGGACTCCCAAAAAACGAGTCTTCTTTTAATCCCTTTTCAGACTCTTTAAACATGAAAATATTGTCGAGCAATCTTGTTGTCCTTCATGCTCGCCAAACTAAAATTTGACGGCAAGTCTTTCCAGCGGTAGTTTATCCCTTTTTCGGTCCAGATGGTCAATTTTACGAACAAAGGTATGCTTTAGGAACTTCGGTTCACTAGAAGAGTATTCTCAGGCATAATTTTAACCCTTTTTCAGGCTTGAGGGACTAAATTTAAGAAAAAGGAACCCCCATGGAGTCCATAGTTAAGATCTTTTCAGACTCCCTAAAATTGAAAATATTTCTCAGTGACCTTGTTCCTTCACACTCATTAAAATGGTCTAGAATAACATCCATTATGGAGTCCATAGTTAATCTCTTTTTAGACTCCTTAAAATTGAAAAGATCGTCGAGTGACCTTGTTCTTTCACACTCATTAATTGGTTCATAAAAACATCTACTCACATGAGTTTACCCCTTTTTCCGGACTGTAGATTAAGGAGGAAAAAGGTACATCTCAGGAGATTCGTCTCACTGGGAGAGTTCTCCTAAGTAGATTTTATACTTTTCCAGGCTAAGGAGACTAAATCTAGAAAAAGGCTACAAGTCCATAGTTAATTTCTTTTCAGACTCCTTAAAATTGAAAAGATTGTCGAGTGATATTGTCTATGTCACACTCGTTAAAATGGTTTTGAATAGACGTCTTTTCGATGCTAGTTTATCCCTTTTTCGAACCAACTGGAATACCTTTGAAAAAGGTACCCCAATGGAGTCTTCTTTTATGATTTTTCAAACTCTCTAAAAATGAAAAACCATCGAGCTTACCTTCTCTAGGCTTGTGAAAAATACATTAAAGGGGGTTTCATCATGTCCTGCTAATCGCACTTGCATCTCTGCATATTTGGCCTAATGCCAACTCCATGTTTTTCTCAACTGAAACTTTGAAGAATGTTGTATATGCAAGCCTTGTAGCACTTTTCCCCTACGACCTGACACCTTGACCCATGGAGGAATTTTCCCCGAGTGTCCTTTTCCTTCCCTACCTTTAGACAACCAGTTCTGCTATAGCGGTAAAAAACCCCTATGGACTACACTAGGGTTCAACATGTAGGAAGATATAACCATATAAAAGTATCCTACTCTTTAGACTACCCCGAGTATACCCCACATTCATACAAGAAATACAAAGTAAAAAGATCTGGTACCTCTACCTTAAACTCCGTTTTCGATGTCGATCCTTTCGCATTCGATTTCTTCTCTACTACAAGTCTCCTCCCAAGGTTGACCTGCATTCACAAAAAGACAAACAATATACTACAAACATGTATCTCATATATGAATTAGTGGGTTAGATGTCAGTATAAAACATAAATCAAACATAAAGATTGAACACATCATATTGCGGGACAGAAAAAGTATTCCTTTTATTGATATCACAAAGTTTACTTACAATGAGATCGGCAACTGCTCCTCGAACCTGGTTCAGGCTCCTCTTCACCAAGCTCCAATTATGCTTCCACATATGTTTCTCCTCTCACACTTCTCTCTAGGGAAATGGCATAGGCTTATAATGGAGGAAAAAAGAAAGAATGGACAATTCTTGCACAAAACTCACAAGGTGCTTGCAAATTCATGGGGCAAGAAGGGGATGTGAAACGGGCAGAGTTTCACTATTCTTATGCTTCTCTTAGGAATGAGACCCCAAAACCTCCTTTTATATGACAAAAGGATGGTTATTCGGTTGGGTGATGGGCTATAGGTGGTGGGACTATTGGAAAACTACCCAATAGCCTGTAATCTCAATGAATTCCTTGCAACTTTTTAATTTTTGCAACAATTGTGGGTGTACGCGGGCTGTAATGGTGCATCTAGCATACGTACATGAGTTTTAGTGGTGCAGTAAGCGTGTGTACATGGGAAGTAGTGGTGTAGGGCGCGTGCATCTTCAAAAATGTGGTTTTTAAGAAGAGTTTCTCAGTGATGGCTTGGGGAAAATAGCAAGTAAGAGGGCCAAATGTCAGGTATGCACGTATGGTGCAATTTAGGGTTATAAAAATATGGAATTGGAGGTGTGAAAGAGATTCCAAGAAATGGAAAAATATGGACAGCGGACACACGAGCTTCAAAATGGGGTGACAATAGTTCCCCAGGAGACGTGAGCACCCGAAGGTCAAATTGCAGGTCTCGGAACATTTGAGTGCAAACTGTGTATCACAAAACAGGGTCTGATGTGGGAGTCTGGTAGTAAATTTGTATATCACAGAGGTTTGGTTGTTGTTTGCAGGTCATGGAACAATGGAAGTGAAATATAGAGCCCGACTGCCTGGGAATCCACGATCTGAAAAGTGGCTAGGCATGGAATGGGTAGCAGTCAGTCGGAGTCGCGATATAAAAGAACGAGTGCAAATGTGAACCCATGAGTCCGCCAACACATGCATTGAGACATTTTCAGAAAAATGACTAAGTAGCCAAAAAGAGAAAGTAGAGGGAAAAGAAAAACAGGAATTTGGTAAGTATAGAAGAGGGAAAAGAAAGGCCAATATATTCAAATCTGTAATAGATATTCCATTTTCTGGAGAGATATTTTCTCTATGTTTATGGAGAAGTTGTATACTTATTGCATATACTTGGAAAGAAGTCTAAAGGTGGTGGGCATAGGAAACATCGACTAGAAATTGGAAATTACCTGAACCTGCCAACCCAACGATCTGCGAAAGAGATACCAAGAAATGGTCAAGTGTGGAAAGCGGTCGAATGGGCTTCAAAATAGGGTGAAAAGGGTTCTCGAGGAGACCTAAGGCCCCGATGGTCAAATTGTATGTATTGGAACATTTCAGTGAAAAATGTGTAACATGGAAGAGGGGATGATGTGGGAGTCTAGAAGTAAATTTTCATATCGCAGAAGTCGGTGTGTTGTTTGCAGGTCACGAAACAATGGAAGTGCATTTTAGAGAAAGGGGAAGCGCTCGGTCAGAATCGCGATATAAAATCATGAATGAAAATGTGAACGTGTGAATCCACCAACCCGTGCAGCAAGACATTTTCAAAAAAAAATGACTAAGTAACCAGAAAGAGAAACTACAGGGGATAAAAGAGTGGGAAAATAGAGAGGCAGAGGGAAATTTTTGTAAGTGGGAATTGGTTTCAAATAAGCCCCATTGTTGCAAAACCATCATTTTCTAGTCCAATATTTTATCCACTTATTTGTTTTCTATTGTGCTTGTACCATTAAAAAGGGTGTGAGCAAATACTTTGTTGAATATTAGTTTTTATTGCAACTTGTGGGAGTAATTGTGTTCTTGATACATTCTTCCATGACTTTAACATGTTAGCTTAAGTATTAAACTTCTTGAATGATGGGTTGTTAGCATTAAAGATTAATAATTGCATGTCTAGAAACAACAATGACAATCTTGAATTTTAATATTCTAGTTGATTTCATAGTTCCATTTGACTACAACCAACATAAATCATTTTTTTTATTCACGAACAAGAAATTTGGTAATTTCATTAATAAAGTAAAAAATGCTCAAATAGAGGCCAGGGGATGGACAACTAATAAAATGTTCCCTTTCGGAATAAAGGAATCAAGGAAGTGAAAGGGGAATAAGAAATTGTTTGCTTAGCAAGGCTGAGATGAAAATGAAATTTCTATGGTGGGGCCCAGACTGTCGCATTTTGATTTGGTCTTACTATGTTCTATCTACATTATGAATAGAATTGAATGTTGGTTTGAAACTGTATGAAATTCATTTTTGTTTCCATAAAATCCTAATGGGATCGACACAATGCATTGTCATATAATTGTCAAATGCTCAATATTAGATCAAATTACTTGATCCAATACAATATTGAAGAACTATGAGACTATCGAACCAGGCCAATGAGAAGAGGTGTTAAATTCAGCAAAGAAGCAGCAACCAAGACTCCAAGGGAAAAAATTTAATAGTAAATCCATTTAAAAAAAAAAGAATATTGGGCAGTGTATATCTATCCATATAAATTGGACTGAGTTCTTTGCACCAAAACATTGAACATATTTTCCATAAACACAGGCACATGACCTACAACATGCAGGAGCCATCGAGATTTTCTTCAACATGCATACAAAACTGATTACCATGATTTTTTTTTTAGCAAATCCTTGCAGTCTTATCCTCGGGAGGTCAATGTTCGTTGCCCCAATCTTAATATATTATGGAAGACCTAAGGCCACAAAGAAATAGGAGAGTGGATCTGCATTGGAATAAATCCTTGGCTTGAAGTAGATGAACAACACTCCTACTCCTGACGTTGGAATCGCTCCAACGTTGCACGCCAGCAAGAAAGAAAGGCATAATTTTTCAAATGCAGGAGGACATAAGAACCCATCTTCACTATAAAATTGATAGTTCTCACAAGCTTCTTGTGAGGAAGAACCGAAAAATGTTGCAGGGAAAATGAAAGAGCCCAAAACTGAAAGTTAGGACACACCAAGAAACCACCTCCTCACAGTCGAAGACTTTAGGGACACGGGTTGCATGAGAAATTCCAGAGGCCCAAATTAGTCCATTCTGGGCAGAAGGATATGAGGGTAGGAATATGCCTTGCAACAGTGAGATTTTTGTTCCTCATCCCCTAAGATGTTAATTGTATATCCATAGAACATGAGAGTGGTACCGCAATTGAATAATTTTTTGGCTTGAAATATATCTCTGGGAACATCAATAGACCATTTCCTTACAGTGAAAGACTTCCACCTAGAATGAACTAATTTGGACCTATGGAATTCCTAATTTCAAATTGCAAAGAGGATATTGCGTTCAGCGCCAGTTTCTTTTCTGAAACCCATTATTTTGGTCTGGTCAGGGCTGCCATCATCAAGATGGGAAATGCCCCCCGTTATGGTTGATTTCAATTTGGACGCAAGAGTGGGAACAATGTCTGCATTTCCATCATCCATTTTTGTATCATCGTCCATCAGATTATCTTCTCCTGGCTTGAAATCGATTGCATCAACCTCTGCGCCAGCCATCAATGCAGGTGGGCAAGTTGTCTAAGCATGCGGGGTTGCCTTGGAATTATTTTTCTTGAAATATATCTCTCGGTGCACCAAGGGACCATCTCCTTTTTTGCTACTGGGTGGAGGGAGATGATTAGTAAGAATATTCCCTAGAATATTGGAACCTCTAGTCATCATGCCCAAAGGTGTTTACTGTATTTGGACAGAACTGTTGTGGAACTGCTACCATAAGTTAATGAGAATTTTTGTTTTCTCCAGATGAAGTTTGAAATGAAAATTTGGAAGAGATAATATAACCCTCCGCAAATCTTGGTTTAATGTGTATCAATGGAATATCTCCTCGAGCCTTTCATTGATAAATGACAATCTCCACGATTTGTGTGTAATGAGTTTTTACGATTAAAGCTTACTAATTGCATATTTAGAAAAAAGTGTGAAGTTGGCGGTGACGGTGAAGAGTGATTAAGGATTAGAGATTTCGTAAAGGCACCAACCAGACGACGCATGAAAGAGATTGCATCATTCTTGAAATGAATACTTGGAAAGGATAACACTCTTCTTCGCAAATTTTGGTTTAATTTGTATTAATGAAAAATATTCTCTGGCCTTTCAGACATTAATGACAATCTTAACGGTTCATCCACGATGAGTTATTAGCATTAGATATTAATAATTGCATGTCTATAAAGAAGTGTAAAGGTGGCAGGGATGGCGAAGAGCGATTAAGGATTGTACATTTCTTCCACCTGCCAAACCGCGAAAGAGATTTCAAGAAATGGCCAAGTATGAAAAGTGGTCGGGTGGGATTCAAAATAGGGTCACAAGATATACTTAGGAGACGTGAGGGGCCGATGGTCAAATTGTATATCTCCAAACTTTTGACTACAGAATGTGTAAAACGAAACATGGCACAATGACGGATTTCGGCGGTCAATTTATATATCGTGGAATTTCGGGTGTTGTTTGTAGGTAGCTGAACAATGGAAGCACAATGTTGAGCAAGCATGGCCAGGAACCAACGATGGTAATAGTAGCCAAGTATGCAATGGGTAAGTGGTTGGTCGGACTCATGATATAAAAGCATGAGACATACTTGGAATAGGGAATATTGATGGGCTTGAAAACAGGGCCACAAGTTCTACTCAGGAGACATGAGGGATCGATGGTCAAATTGTATTTATCCCAACTTTTGATTGCAAAATGTGTAACATGGAACAGGAGACAATGACAGATTTCAACGGTCAATTTGTATATTGCATAACTTTGGGTGTTGTATATAAAAGCATGAGACATTTGAAAAAATGACACATTCGAAAAAATGTTTGAAAAAACAACCAAGTAACTAGAAAGGGAAAGAAAACGAGAAAAAGAAAGGGGAATTTGGTTGCTAATTTGTATATCGGGGAAATTTGGGTGTTATTTGCAGGCAACAGAATAATGGAAATGCAATGTTGAACCCGCCTATCCAAAAACCTGCCTATCCAGGAACCCACAATCCAAAAAGTTTGTTGAATATGAAACAAGGAATCGGTCGGTCAGAATCGTGAGATAAAAGTATCAATGGAAATCTGAAGACGTGAATCCTCCAACCCCAACAGCTGGAAATTTTCCAAAAAACGACTAAGTAACCATAAAGGGAAAGAAGATGGAAAAAAGAAAGGGGATGGAAATTTTCGAAAGCAGGAGTTGGTGTAAGAAATCCCCATTGATGGTCTTAACAATAACTATGAATTTCATTAAACATGTGAACATGTTCTTCAATCAAGGAATAGATAAATCAATTCATTCTTATAGTTTCCAGGATGTGTTTGTATAAGAGAATCATCGAAAAGACACAAGAAAATCAATTTTGGGATGTTTAAGTAAATTTCTTGTACTGTCAACTTCACGGCAAGTATAGAAACAACAAATTTGAATTTTAATGTCTTGTCATTGATATGATAGTTCCATTGGACTTCACATAGTACATATCCTTTTATTTCAAATTATTCTTGGAGATGAATTTTTCTAAGTTCATCGATCAAGGAAAAGTGGTAAAACAAGATACATACTACATTTGCATCAGAGAGGTTATATTAAAAGGCAAAGCATGTCCTATATATTCTTTAAGATCATAGAAAAACTACCAAGATCCTGAATGTATCATTAATTTTCCAGAACGAAGCATACATCCAAGAACCAAGTAAACACCAAATGTATTGAAAGTTGAGGCACAAGGGAACGCATGAACACAGAAGACGCCAAGTGAGATCCCACAAGGTTCCATAGAGTAGTACACATTGACCTTTGCATCAAACAATTTGATATATAGAAAAAAAAAACACATGGCATTGGTTTTCTCTTACATCTGGTATATGTTCCCATAAGAAAATAATCGTGGCCATGGGATATGAACAAAAGTCTGCCAAAAAAAAGACAACACAAAACCAACGGAGCTTCGCCATTGTACCCTAGATATAACCAAACACCAAAATGGGGAACACGAAACTTGTCGATTACTATTTTACCATGAAGAAATATCACTATGGACATTTTCTTCTGGTAGTGCTATGTTCTATCACTACCAGTTTTAACAATGCCAAATTTCCAATATTATTGGAAATGCCTGATGGTTTTTCCCAGAGGAGAAATTTATTTAGATGGTTCAAAGGATAGGCCTGAGTTATTTACAGTTGGGTACTTTGTATGGGGTTTGTCCTCGTGCTTCCCATTTCTGGACTGGACAATATTATGTTCTTTTACATCACCAATAACTACACCTACCTATATGAATTCCAATGTTTAAACTCCCCAATCTCTATAGCGAGTTCTGAAGATCTCAATCTCATGTTTCAATCCATGCTGAGTCCTTTTTTTTCAATTAGGGCATCGAGAAAATGAATATACCATACCAAAAATGTATAGTTTGAGATCATCTTATTTTTTATTTGGGTACCCAAAAAAATGCAGAAATCTTGCCATGGCTATATAGTTGGAAAACATATTTCCAATTTGGGCACCCAAAAAGTTGCAGACTCCTGCAACAAATCCACAGCCAGCCACCATTTTTTTTTTCAATTGGACACCCCAACAAATATGCAAAATTCTTACTAGGAGATGGAAAAAAACATGAAAATAACAACAATGATTACATTTGTAGTTAGATTTTCCTTGTTGTTTCAAGTGCACAAAAAGAGACAAAATCTATGGAAAGAAAATTCTACAGCCATAGATGTAAACTCCAAATAAA
This sequence comes from Picea glauca, assembly GCA_000966675.3. Taxonomy (NCBI): domain Eukaryota; kingdom Viridiplantae; phylum Streptophyta; class Pinopsida; order Pinales; family Pinaceae; genus Picea; species Picea glauca. The sequence continues at coordinate 353,764 of JZKD02S1674747.1, forward strand.
TCGAGTCTGATGAACATTCATCTGGGTGTTGAATAAAAATCACAGACACACATGATATTTTTTCGTTTCTCACCAAAGCTTGATATGATTTTTGTTTTCATTTTTTTTTCAGTCGATATGCAATATTGCATTATCCTCATTTAAGGTAAATTTTCTATGTATCCAAAAGTCACACAACATGTAGACACTGTTTTCCTTTTTCTCTAGGTATGCTTCATATGAAAATTTTGCTAACCCAGGAATCACATCTTGTAACATAGGTTGTCTAATTGTACAATGTACAATTGTGTTGCCCACGGTTCGGATGGCAGCATTGAGGCAATGTCTATATATGTAAAGGAATTTTTTATTGCACTGCAGACAATCAATTGTATCGTCACTTATGAAAGTAGAAGCAGAAGCAGGAGAGTTTCATTTGGCACATATAGGATCGAAGGGGGTTGAGTATGCATTCGCTGCAACCAAAACACCCTCAACCCGAGCACATGAGCATAGTAGTTAAAACTTAATATATTGAACAATATAATATACAACTACACAACAAAAAAGAGAAAAACTGTAGAAAATTGGTGAAGGCAATTTGTATGAGAAAAGTTAGGATGAAATTGTAGATGTATACACACAACAGTTGTAGAGCTAGTTAGTTTCTTGATATCCTGTACTATGCATGTTCTCAATTTTGTTACAAATGTTTCTTGGGTTGTGCGAAAGATCCTTTCTTTAACCTCTCTTTCCTTTGTTATATTTTTGAAGAGCATAAGTGAAAATTTTTTCTTATTCAATTGTTGTTCCATTAAGGAAAACAAATTTGAATAGGTGTCGAACAATTACAGATGCAACATGGAACAGTGCAATAGTTGTGTAACATAACCGAGATACATGGACACATGAAAGTAAAGGACAAAATTAGATATGGAGAATGGTACCATTGCCTTATCGTTGTCTGACTCTCCATATTTTATATGGAGAATATGTTGCGAGCCAAGTTTTTTTGCGAGTGTGACATATGCACCAATGGTTCTGATTGGGTAAGTGTCGTTGCTCTGTGCAAGTTGGTTGATAGTTGTGTCCAGGATGAAATTATATTTTGAACAAATAGCGGGAATTTTTTCCACGATACTTGTTTCGTTGAGTGATATAATCCGATCACAATAACCACGGTCATATACTGTTTTGGGAAATATATTAAAATTTGTAATGGATATCCCATTACCTGGAAATATCTTTTATGCATGTTTCTGGACAAGTTGTGTGGGAATAGTCAGTGTGACTGTCATCAGGGCCTCATTGTCTATCATGTCAGCACGCATAATGGATCTAGTTTTGTTTTCCTTTTCCAATTAAGTGTTATAGATGACCATTATGTCAGCGACGAACACTTGTCATGTTCGGTGGTTGTTTAATCCCTCTATTGATAGTATTTTGGGTGTTACAAGTTTAGACCTAATGACATTTTTTGAACAGGAAAAGTAATGTGAATGGAATTCTGCATTATTTTTTTGTTTTCCTTTTTCCTGGCATAAATGTACAAATAGATGCACAACTTGGATAAAGTATGGAGCTAGAGTTTTGCAACCAGACCTCTTAGTCTGTGGAACTTGCGCTATGTTCGGCATCTCACTTGCGCTCGTTGATACTTCTTGTGAATTGCAAAATATGTGTTTCATATGGCATCAACATATTCACCATGGCATAGATGAATAAATAGTTGAGGATATTTGTTTGGTAAACATATGAGGAACATAAAGTATGCATCTCTACCCTTGGCTTTGTTGGTATGTTGATGTTTGCGATGATTAACTGCTCATGGCCATGTCACTAGTCCAAACTTTTCTGATGCAAGCATGTGTAGATGAAAATAAGAAGGAATAAATAAGCATATGCATTGTATATTGTCCATAATTGTTCTAAATGTCACATATAGGGTCGAAGGAGATGGAATACGAAATAGGGTGTCAAGGGATACTCAGGAAACATGGGGACCCAACGGTCAAATTGTATGCCTTGGATTTTTTGACAGCAAAAATGTGTAACAGTAAATAGGGTGCAATGGGGGGGTACGAAGTCCAATATCTATATCACAGAACCTATGAAGCCATAGGCGCAATCTTGAACCCGCCATCTTGGGAACCCGCAATCAAAAAAGTGGCTAAGTATGGAATGTGGTAGAAGCATGATTATAAATGTGAAACCATGAGTCTGCCAACTCATGCACCTAGACATTTTCAGAAAGACGACTAAGTAAAGAAACCAGAAAGAAAAAGTAGACGAGAAAATTTAAATATAGAAGAGGAGAAAAAAAGGGATAATAGAAAGTGGAAAAATTAGAAATGGGGAGGGAAATGTTTGGAAATAGGAAGTCTCAACAAAGGCCCATTGTTTCCAAATAATTATTTTCTATTCCAATATTATATGCACCCACCCATTTTCTATGTTTGATTTACTAGCACAGTTGGTATACCTTTTTGAAGATTGTACCACAACCCCCTCTGGTGTGGCATATAAGAATTCATCTTCATGTCCAACCAGTGTGTTTCTTTTAATGTAGCAATGATGAACATACAATGGACATGAAGGTAAGTTAGTATGCATAAATACATGTAAAATAAAGAAATACAGTTCTATTTATTTCAATGTAGCAGCAAAGAGAGTACAATTCACATGAAAAAATGTTACTATGTAGAAATATATGTAGTATCTACATACAATAAAATAGGTGCAAAGCAGTAGAACAACTAGAACAAATACACAGACAATAAATGAAATACTAAACATTGGAATATGAAATAAGAGTAGAGGCATGCACCTCTGTAACTCCTCTACATTCGCGGCAAAGAGTCCATCGACCTCTCCAACCACTCTATTTGTTTAAATGTAGCAATGCAAAAAAAAACAGCGGACGTGAAGGAAGTTAGTATGTAGGAAGACATGTAAAAAAAATAAACAGAGTTCGGATTTTTTCAATGTAGTGACATGTTGAGTGCTCAACACACCCTAAAAGTTATGTGACCATTTCCTTTTGGGTACCACCTTGTTTTCCACCTTTGATTGTTCTCTCTATGGTCTAAGATTGATAATCCACTTATCTTATATGTTTCATGTCTTAAGTTTCTCTTGAACATACAACAAAGAACCATCTTAAGAGACACAACAACTACTCAAGGAATCAACAACCCGGAATTTTCCCGACTCCCTAGAGAAGTCCAACATCAGCGAAATATTAAGGTGGTAAAAATCATTTTGAGAAGTCAAACTAGCCGAGTACCGACCTTCATCGGTGTCAAACGATAGTAGTGTTTCTTTCTTACGAACAGCCTCAGAAAGGATTTCTCCAAAAGACGACCTTTTTCAGGTTTTGCAGAAAAGTGTGACTATAAGCATTGTGCATAGATAAAGTGACAATGTCGGCCGTCGAACTCCTGAAACAAGTTCGGTATCAGAAAGGTTGAACTAATTGTTTCCCTGACATGATAATTACTCATGTCGCTCGGTATCGACAGTTGTGACCTCTAGTATTTTCTCAAGTACTTTTGGTGCAAGTGAGAATCCAGGTATGATTCTTATCCATTAGCTGAATGTCTTTCCATGATTAAATTTTTCAATAACCAAAGTCGATAATTCCATGGAAGTATTAATTGATATCAAATATTTTACAAAGAAAAACATTAATAGACTCACGACAAAATAACAATGATCCCCAAAAATCTAATAACTTATGTAAATGACTTGAATAAGAATACACGCTTGATTCACATCTGAAAGAAGCATGATACATTCAAACACCTTCTTTTCTTTTTATATACACAATCAAAACTTATGCCAGGCCTAGTTTACATATGAATAGACAACCCCGATGACTCGGCTAGCTGGCTCGATCGCCGTAATATTACAAAATTTTAAAAAAGAAGAAAGACAAGGATATGTTAAGAAACACTTCCAAAAACGTGGAGCGAGAACCCGCCAACTATTTGTATCATGTGTGTTGGTCCTCTCTCAGATTGTCTTTCGCACTTTGTGATGTCTTATGTTCTATTATTCTTGGAATCTGTTGCACCTTGCACAACTTTACAATCATGTCTTTCGCTTCACGAAGTTGTCTCTGCAGCCAAACAGTGCTTCCAGCGCAACCTTGCGACAGCAGTATCCCCTGGTTTTTTGCCTCCAACTAACGTCGCAGTTCTCTATTCTCTTGGTAGAGCTCGGCTATTACAAGTTGAGCCTGCTCTAATTGTTGAGCGGAATTTTCGACATAAGTACCCAGTGCTTCTGCCCTCCCCTCTCTTCTCCTCCCTCCTTTGTCAGTGGTCCCAACCAAATCTGAACAGTTGGTAAGTATCACAAACTCCTCAAGGGTTGGACTTGCACTCAGTTCTTCCTTGGGGCATTCCTCCTCTCCTTCTCGAGATTTCTTCCTAGGCCTTCCTCTTCTCTGCGGTTTCGGGCCCAAAGAAGGCACAGTCTCTAGCATGGCTCTTTCAGATGTATCTGCGACCATCCCTAGCTCCTCTGTGGACGCTGACATTGCCTTCAGGCAGATACCTGTACCTCTCATTGGAGTCTCAAGTACACAAGAAGCCAACAAGAAAGAGTCCCAAGAACGTTGGGGTTGATATCTGGCACTCTGGTTGCCTCGCAGATCTTGTCCCGTGTTTGAAGGGGATCCCATAATTGCAAAAAACGTAAGGAACTCAAGGCGTCCACGGATGATAAAGAATTTATGAATAGGATGTCACCAAGATGAACTTACCAAACCATAATTCCAAGGAATACGTGTTAAGAACCAAATATCAATATAGCATAAAAAAACCTCAGAATAAGTACTCAACGCCTTGAAAAAGAGATAATTTCAGATAATAAGCCTCTTCGAGGGGGCAACCTCCTTTTACCCCACATAAATGTTCAAGTACAATATGATT
>JZKD02S1674747.1:383245-399975 GCA_000966675.3 Picea glauca
ATCATCGGAGTTTCGATGGTAAGGAAATTGTGCAACAGGAAACCGCGATCCGTGATTTCCCGATAGGATCTCAAGAGGAAGAGAATCAACGACTTGTAATCCCTGTGAAGTTTCACGAAATCCCGAGGACCGTCCGATCGTGGAGGATTTGCGCGGGAGATAACCCGTGAGTACAGGTGTGGAGAACCAAAGTCCATCGGACTTCGGGGTTTCGGCGTTCGGGGATTGATAAGGTGAGAGTTCTACACCTCGTGAAATCGCGAGTCGCGATTCCCCGAATCGATCTGAACCGTCGATCAAGATGGGGGCACGTGGCGAAGGATCCTGAGGAGTCGGGATTCGAGGTTTGGTAAGGTCTGTGACCTTGTGCACCAGGAACCGCGGTTTCCTGAGTCGCGATTTCCCGATAGCCGAGTGGAGGACAGGTGGCATCGGACTTCGGCGTTTTGGCGTTCGAAGAATCGGGGTTCTCGACGTCAAAGAGTCATGCATCGCGGATTCGCGATCCGAGAAATCCTGAAGTGACGTGGCGTGTGGGACCGCGATCGCCGGTGGAGTACAGGTGGAAGCATATCGGAGTTCGGGGTTCGGGGATTCACCGTGTAAGTGAACCACGGCATTTCATGCGCCCATTTCCCGATAGGGTAATCTCCGATAGAGGGAAGTGTTGACCCATTGACCATCGGGGATCAGGGTTTTGTTGTGTATGTAATTTGTGTTCGCGTGAATCGTGAACTCCCGAGTCGCAATATCCCGATATAGAACCGGGGATTGGCATTTTGCTAATGCGAAGTTTAAGGAGATCTCCCATGAATGGGAGATTAATCCCAAAATTTTTAAATTATGGTAGTGGGTGTGTTACAATCATTGGCGATGAACGAGATGCTACACTCGCTGCCATTGAAATCCCTGCGGCTACTATCCTTGGAGCGACTATGTTACCATATGGCGGTGGCCTTGAGCCCCCTCCCCTAGGAAATGTCCTCGGGACCTTCCCTACGAATACAGGACGATGCGGAAATGTCGGTCTTGTACCCCCAATTAAGTTCATGTGTTCCTCTGCATAACGCGCATTTTCCACCGCTTCCGCTACTGAAGATGGTTTCCACATCCGCACCATAGCTCTTATCTTAGGGTTCAATCCATATACGAAGTGCTCTGCCTATCATTAGTCATTATCCATATACGAAACATATTTGACCAGTTCCATAAATATGATCTCATATTCTTCTACAGTTCTGTTTCCCTGTACTAAGGCATGAAATGCCCCTACCTGTTGTTCCTCATAGTACGTTGGTAGATATTTCCTCCGGAACCTCTCCTCGAAAATTTCCCAAGATATTGTGTCTAGCGTAAGGTGAAGTTGTCTTTCCAGGTTGCCCCACCAGTTCAAGGCGCTATATCTTAACTGAAAAATTGTGATCCTTGCCTTTGAGTTGGATGCATAGTCCCTTAAGGAAAAACACATTGTCATGCCTTCCAACCATGCTTTCGCGTGTTCACTGGCGCGACCCCCAAAAAACTCTGCAAGTTTGATCTTCTGCAATTCTCATGTGATGTCTTCAGGTGGAGATCCTCCCCCTGAATGCCTTGACACTTCTGGATTACTTGTTCCAGACGGTGGGGGTTCCACTTCAGTCCCTTCTGTTTGTCACCCCTTTAAAGTCTCATTAATGGCTTCCAACGAGCGCAGTATGAGATCTAGTTCGGGTAGTGGTGGTGGTGGAGCTGGTGGTGTTGGTGGTGCTTGCGACGACGATCCCCTACCTCGACTCCCTCAAGTCCTGACCATCCTATATGCTTTAACATGCATCAACCAAAGTTGTCAGGGTGAGTTCAAGGACATTTCAAATTGGTGCTACTCAAACTAGAAACAGGGTTAGGCGTAAGTTTTCTTTACTTGTCTGTAAATAGGCATTACTCCTTTAGGGGATTGTCTAGGTTAGGATTAGGATTAAGCGTCTAATGTTGATTTCTTCGCCCCTATATAAAAAAACTATCGGTTCCCTTCCCTATAGCTACACTAGCCTTGCACCATACTTGCCAATTCCTATGCTTACTCTCCTAGTGCATATGTCGCCTCCTTCCCGCTTGTCCTAGTCTAAGTCCTTTTAACTTTTCGCTTACAAATAAGTATCCTCCGATTCTTGAATCGTGACCTTTTCCTTGGCATGTAGTGTTGGTGTTGTCGAATGTTGCCTTGAGATTTAGCGTTGGCTTTGACTGGTGGAATGGAGTGGAGGGACTTGGCGCTTGGCTCGATGAGTTGTGTGTACGGTCTCGTGAGCCTAACGCTTTGATAATCGGAGTTCATACTTGGGATACAAATATCAACAACGCTAAATAAGCCTTTACCTTGATTTCCGGTGCATTCACTAATTATGATTCAACTTGGTTAGTTGGCTCCAGATCAATAAGTCAAGTAATAAGCCAGTTAGTTTTAACCTTCATACTGTATCTTCCTAATAATAATACCACTCTTATCCCTACAGTGTTACCATTAATATAAATAATTATAAGAATTTATTTGTAAATACTTATGAGGGCGCGTTGGTGTTAGTGCTCTTCTTAAGGCACTTTTCTTGGTGGGTGGTCTTGGGTTCAAAACCCATGGACCCTCTAATATTTTAATTAACTTTTAATGTAGTTTAACTTGTCTTTGTCAAGTTGGTTTATACTGGCTTGCATATCTCGTACCAGCCCCCATCTAAGAGAGAATACAGAGAAGAAATATCCCAAGTGAAGGAAGAGCCTTCACCTGAAAACACAAAAGCTCATCGATAATTTGGCCAGATTGTAAGATCTGGAGAACCATTCCACTCCAAACACTGAAGAGTCTAATTGGGCCTCGGTGGCAGGTTTGGTTCCTGTTGTTGAGTCAAGGGATTTAGGCCCCATCAATGGAATTGGTGCTAGAAGGAGGGCCTATGAATGAATGGTTGGATATGCAAGTTTCCTGACATTTCGAACAACCTATAGATTCATAATGGCCCACATGCATGGCTAGTCATCCAACAAACAACCCACCTTTACCGAGTACTCCCGAAGCGGATAACTCACCCCACTCCGAGGAAGGATATCTTCACCCTGAAATACCTTATGCCCTCCCTCACAAGGAAGTGAATCATTTTATAAGGATTACCAGAGCCTATGCCCGACAAATCGGCGCGTTGCCCTTCACCCCCATCCTCCCTCGAAGAAAACAACAAAGCAGAATAGTAGTCAACACTCCCGACGAAGTTTTCATACATTCCGCCGAAGACTTAATAGATTTTGTGATCACTGAAATCCAAGAACCTCTTAACCTCATACCCAAGACACTAGTTGGCGACATCTCCGAACCTAACGACCTTTCGGAAGAGGAAGAGCCTGACTCTGACTCCGAAGATATGGAAGGGAACAACAGTTGTGAGGAGGAGAGATAAGTTCTGCGTCAAGACAACCAACCTTGGTTGACCGAGGATGTTGTGGCCATCACAGGATGAGTACACAATCTCCCTCAGCACCCGGAAAAGTTTCTCCCCAAGTATGATCTTGAAACCTCAGGATTTCCCGAAGATCATATCAAGAAATTCATACTCGCAATCAGGCCTATGAGCGTTCAACATGAAAATGTAGTATGCGGACTTTTCCCCTACACGTTTGAGAAATCGGCTTCCACATTGTATTTTAATTTTCCAGTAGGACCCATAACCAGTTGGACTAAGTTCCAAAAGGATTTCCTAGAAAAATTCGTCGAAGAAACTACCACGGGAGCCCTTATGGCCAAATTATTCTCAGCCACCATGACCCCAAAAGAAAGGGTCAAGGATTTCAATCAAAGATTCACGACTATCCTAACCAAATTTCATCCCATAGAGAAACCTACTCAAGAGTTGCAAATCGAGGTCTATGCCAACATGCTTCCAGCCTCTATTTCAATGTTCGTTAAGACAGCCTCTAAGAAAACCCTCGCAAATAATTTCAAAGAGGCCAAGATGATAGAGTTCTAGATGAAAGGATGTAAAGAAGGCTAGGCCTCTCTAGCGAGAAAAGAAATCCACCCCGCCCTCCTAGGAGAGGACTGCTCTTGAATAGACCGCCAGGGAAGCCGACTAAAACAACTCCCGACAAAGGTAATGGGGATATAGAAGACCTGCAACGCATGGTCAAGAAACTATCAAATGAGATTATATATATGAAAATAAATGTGGGTGAGGGAAACCAAAGCCAAAGACCCTATAAGCCTTTCTTTAAAAGAAACCAGTCGTTCAAAGAAATTGAACCTCCCTCAGCCAACCTAAACATTGATCTAGGGAATGTCGCATCTTATTCTTTCTGTACTTACCACCAAGAGAAACAATTAGAAAGGGAATGCCCTCAATGGGTCCACACCATGAATTTAATGGCCAATTATTTTCTAGATGAATTATCTCTGACCGAACCATCCAGTAGTTCAGCCTTTAATATTGTCGATCAGGAAGAGGCTGACCCTGGACCCACCACAAGACACGACCATGCTGATATGGGATCCTTATGTGATCGCGTCTTCAGATGATCTATTTAAATATCAGGTACCACCCGCAGAGATATCAACGATACAAACACATAGTAAGGGTCAACCCAGCCCAAAAGATATCGATGACACTCGTGCCTCACAAAGTAAATTAACTCTAGATCACCTGAGAATACCTGGAAACCCTAAATGAACAAGCCTCTACCAATTTTCCCATACTAGGGAACTATTCTTGTGATTCTCACTTTGGAAATTTTTCTCCTCTCCTGTCCGATGTTTCTCTTACTCAAAACTCTGAAATGACCTTTCAAGAAGAATTCTCGATGCCAATGTAAGACTCTCTCTTTTTTCAAAACCTAGTGTTAGGTCTTCTGGAAGAAAAGATCGAAGAGCGGAACACTGATTGGGATAGAAATCGTCGCTTGCGAATTTGGACCCTTTATTTTGATGGATCCAAGTCACAAGAGGGTCCAGCAGTAGGGCACATCCTCATCGATCAAAATGGTAAAAAACCTTTCTTGTCTTGTAGACTAGAATTCCAGTGTACCAACAACACTGCCGAGTATGAAGACCTGGTACAAGGGTTAAATAAATCCATAGATCTTAATGTCAAGGAATTAAAGGTGTTCGGAGACTCGAAAATCATCATTAGACAAGTGAGAAACACTATACACTGCAACTCCCCTCATCTTAAGATCTACCAGCAGGTGGTGTAGAGGCTAATAGAATGCTTTGAAGCTTTCAATATCATCATGATCCCTAGAGAGAAGAATATCCTTGCTGACACCTTAGCCACTACTGCTTCAAGACTCTCACCTTTAAAAGATTATGAAGCCTCCTGATTCACTATAGAACTTCTCTACAAGCCATCAGTGCCCAATAATATTTCTAATTGGAAATTCTTTGAGGGGGATGAACAGATCATAAGCTTCTTGACTAATCAAGACAACTTCAGAGACCTCGCTATAGACATTGAAGAGTTCCAAGAACAATTAATGGAAACCAGTCCTCGGGAGGGTCAACACACGGATAAACCAAAGGCTCAAAAATTCTAAATGGGATAGAGAATCTAGAGAATTTGTTTGATCTAAAGGAATGATTCAAAGGACCTAAAAACGTCAATACTGGTAACTCTTGTCCCCTCCACAAAACTGTAAATCTTGGAACCCCAGAAAACCCAAAGTATGTGAATCTTGGCAAAACGATATCTAAAGAGGAGAGGAAATCCAACCTCAAATTAGTCAGACAATACCAGGATGTGTTCACTTGGTCCTATAAAGATTTGAAAATGTATGATACCCACATCATTCAACACACCATCCCGTTGAAACCCGAAATCAAACCTTTTCAACAGAAGCTCTGGAAGTACCACCCATTCTTGGAACCCCTCATATATCAAGAGTTAAGGTAGCTTTTAGATGCAAAGATAATTTTCCAAGTTAGACATTCCACCTGGGTAGCGAACCTTGTTCCAGTAAGGAAAAAGTCAGGAGAAATTCGATTATGCGTAGACTTTCAGAATCTTAACAGAGCTTCATAAAAGGACAATTATCCCATCTCGCCGATGGAGCAACTCCTACAGACTGTGTCAGGCTTGGAAATTTTCTCCCTTCTAGACAGTTTCTTAGGATACAACCAAGTGTTGGTTTTAGAGGAAGATCGATTAAAAACTACCTTCTGAACCAAATGGGGAACCTTCGCTTATAAACGCATGCCTTTCGTCTTGATTAACACAGGAGTGATTGTTCAAAGGGAAATGGACATGGAATTTCAGGGACTTATAAGTAAGTGTGTGGTAGTATATTTAGATGACGTAACGGTGTATTCAAAGAATAGAGAAGAATACATCCAACACTTAACTCAGATTTTTTAAAGATGCTGAAAATACAACATATCACTCAATCCTAAGAAGACTATCTTCAGTGTTGAAGAAGGTAAGTTTTTAGTTCATATTATATCTCAAGCGGGAATTCACATTGACCCTGAAAGGATTAAAGTCGTAGCTCAACTCTCACTACCCCATAACAAGAAAGCTATGCAGTCTTTTTTCGGGAAAATTAATTTCGTAAGGAAATTCACCCCCAACTTCGTCGAAATCATCAAACCCTTACAAAAAATGATTTGCAAAGATTATGATTTTAAGTGGGATGATGAACGAAAATATGCTTTCAATAATATCAAAGCTGCCATATCTCGGGCCCTGGTATTGCGAAGTCCTGATTTCAATAGAGACTTCAACCTTTATACTTTCTCCTCTGACCAATCGCTAGTTGTGGTTTTTGACTCAAAAGGATGACCACAACAATGAAGCCCCGGTGTCATTTATGAGCACTGACCTTCAAGGAGCTGAGCTCAATTACGCCACCGTAGACAAGAAGGCCTACGCGATCTATAAAGCAGTAAAACATTTAAGGTTGTACATCCTCAAGAATCACACCAAGGTGATTGTGCCACACCCCACAGTCTGATCCTTGTTTACCCAACAAGAAATGGGAGAAAGAAGAGGGAACTGGATGGAGATAGTCCAAGAATTTTATCTAGATATAAAACCCGCCAAGTTAGTAAAAGGACAATGATTGTGCAAGCTCGCAGTCGAAGCTCGAGATCAAGCAAACCAAGGTCCAGGGTGGGATAACGAAATAACACTGTGGTGTGGTGAAGCATCATACATTTCCCCGGGACCGGACTCTCGGTACAAGGATTTGGCTCATCTATTACATCACGGGACTTGTCTCGAAAACCTCAACCCCAAAGAAAGGAGAGCCCTCCGATTAAAATCTGCACAATATCACCTCATAAATTCGGTACTCTTCTAGATCAACTATGATGGGGTATTACTGAGGTGTCTCGAATGCAAAGAAGCCGATAAAGTGTTGAAAGAACTCCATGATGGCCCCGTTGGGGGACATTTTGTAGGAAACACCACCGCTCATAAGGTTCTTAGAACCGGCTATTATTGGCCCACTTTGTTCAAAGACGCTCATTCTTACGCTAGGAATTGTAAGACTTGTCAAATAAGTGTTGGCAAGGAGAGAAGGGCAGCAATCCCACTTCAGCCTGTAACCGTCTCTAGACCTTTTGAGCATTGGGGGTTGGATATCATAGGATAAATTATGCCCAACTCTTTGAAATTGCACAAGTATATTCTTACTTCCACCGACTATTTCACAAAGTGGGCAGAAGCCATTCCTCTGACCCATGTAAATGAGAAAATTGTCATCCAATTTATAGAACAATAACTAATTGCAAGGTTTGGCGTTCATTCTATTCTGGACTTTGATAATGTAGCCTACTTCTCCTCTACTCTATTGGCAGAGTTCTCTTTGGACAAAGGAATCATAATCAAGTACTCTGGAAATTATTACCCGCAGGGAAATGGTGTGGCGGAATCAACCAATAAGAATCTGGTAAGGATACTAAAGAATATAGTTGCAGATAACCATATAAATTGGCATAACCAACTCCATAATTCCCTATGGACTGATAGGGTCACATTTAAAGAAGCTATAGGGAATCCCCCGTACTTTCTGGTCTACGAACAGGAAGCCATCCTCCCAAACGAGCTTTATTTGCCATCTCTCCAATTGGCCCAAGATTCTAATGAAGAACCATCCTCATCCATGCAACAAATAATCAACACCCTGCTTATGTTGGAAGAAGAGAGAGAAAAGGCTAAGTCAAAATTTTTGGCTCATCAATAGATAGTGAAAAGATGGTTCGATAAGCATAAAGCTAAGGAAAAGAACTTTGAAGTAGGAGATTTAGTCTTGAAGTGGGACAGGGCAAGTGAACCCAAAGGGAAACATTCCAAGTTTCAGAACCTATGGCTTGGACCTTTCTAGGTGGCAGAGAAGATTGGGGTAGGTACTTACCGGTTGAAAAAACTAAGGGGGGAAGCCGATACTCTCCCAGTAAATGACCAAGCCCTAAAACATTACTTACAATAATAATATAAAAAAAAAATTATATATATATATATATAGGTTAATACGGTTAGAAGGAGCACCAAAGTATCGGTTGCATGGAACAAACTCTGGGTTCGCCCAGTGAATCACCATTTGTTGAGAGCTCAACACACCCTAAAAGTTATGTGACCATTTCCTTTTGGGTACCACCTTGTTTTCCACCTTTGATTGTTCTCGCCTTGGTCTAAGACTAATAATCTGCTTATATTATATGTTTCGTGTCTTAAGTTTCTCTTAAACATACAACAAAGAACCATCCTAAGAGACATAATGACTACTCAAGGAATCAACAACCCAGAATTTTCCTGACTCCCTAGAGAAGTTTAGCATCAGTGAAAGCTTAAGGTGGCGAAAATAATTTTGAGAAGTCAAAGTAGCCGAGTACCGACCTTTGTCGGCGTCGGACGATAGTAGTTTTTCTTTCTTACAAACAACCTCGAAAAGGATTTCTCCGAAATCCGACCTTTTCAGGTTTGGCACAAAAGTGTGATTATAAGAGCCCTGCATAGATAAAGTGACACTGTCGACCGTCGAACTCCCGAAATAAGTTTGGTATTGGTGAGGGAAAACTAATTGTTTCCCTGACATGATAATTACTCTGCCCAGTATCGACAGTTGTGGCCTCTAGTCTTTTCTCAAGTACTTTCGGTGCAAGTGAAAATCCAAGTATGATTCTTATCCTTTAGCTGAATGTCTTTCCATGATTAAATTTTTCAATAACCAAAGTCAATAATTCCATGGAAGCATTAATTGATATCAAAGATTTTACAAAGAAAAGCATTAACAGACTCACGACGAAATAACAATGATCCCCAAAAATTTAATAACTTATGTAAAAGACTTGAATAAGAATACACGCTTGATTCACATCCGAAAGAAGCATAATACATTCAAACACCTTCTTTTCTTTTTATATACACAATCAAAACTTCTGCCAGGCTTGGTTTACATACGAATAGACAACCCTGACGACTCGGCTAGTCGGCCCAGTCGCCGTAAGATTACAAAATTTTACAAAAGAAGAAAGACAAGGAGATGTTAAGTAACACTTCCAAGAACGCGAAGCAAGAACCCACTAACTATTTGTCTCATGTGCATTTGTTAGCGATATTTCTTGTAAGGGGGTTAGAATGCAAAAGAATGGGTTAAAACCCACTTGTCCTAAGTTTTGAATGAAAATGCGCCTGTGGTAAGCGGCAAGCAAGTCCGAGCGGCAGCAATTCGCGTGCCCGGATCAACGGTGCATATGGGATTCCGGACCCTCTCCGCCTTTCTACCTTTAAGCGGAGGGGGGGGTCCGAAATCAGGGGTGCATATCTTCAACGGTCCATATCAGCGCGCCCGGATCAACGGCGATAAAGGAAATTCCGGAACCCCCCTGCCTTTCTACCTTTAAGCGGAAGGGGGGGTCCGGAATCGGGCGCGCAGCTTTCTGACGGTCGAGATCTTAGCGCCCGGATCAATGGCGCTCGCGCGATCCCATCATTCTCAGCTGCTCTGTGTTTAGCCTGTGTGGGCCCTTCTCCCGTCATGTCATCTTCCAGAACCACCTTTCTCCTGCTGTCGTGTATCATCCATCCACCTCCCCTCTTTGGTCCGCGTGGTCCTCCTTCCTTCTCATCATCCACTCATCGCTTGCCATGTGTCCCGCTCCTTTCCATGTCAGCCTCTCACCAAAGAGCAAGTCCATTATCTCTCGTCTTCCCCCCCTTCTGCCTGTTGTCTTCCGCCATGTGCCCTCCTCTATCGCCCTTCTCACACCTCGCCACTTCCTTCACGCCCTCATAATCCGACGCTACCACTCCTGTCATGCACCCCATCCTTCGTGCTGGCCTCCACGCCTATTCGTCAAGCCATTCAGTTATGCCAGGTGGCAGTGCGAGGATTTTTCCACATCCCAAAGTGCTGAGTTGGTCGGGCCATTCTCAATCCCAACAAAGCAGTTATTGAAGCGGTTGGTGGTGGTTAGACATTACCTCCACCATAATGGGAAAGTTCGGTAATGAATTAAAGGCACGTCGATTCACCGATGAAACTGTCAGAAGATCGATCGCGTCTGCCATAAGTTGCACGACCATTCAAAGATTGCAGCTGCAGATTGTCAGAAGCCATGCAGACGCAAAGCTTTTAATGTTACGTCTCGATTTTGTTGTTGTTGCTAGTTTGAGTATATGAAGGCGTTTTTTCCATTTTTGTATCTATCGATGGTAGAGCGAAGCTCCCGACTGTAAAGTCTTAACAACCATTCTAGTTTCCTGGTTATGTATCTGTGTTTGAGACTTCTTGTTTTATGACAAACAGTTTTCCTTTTCCATATATGTTTCATCTCTTGCCAGAGAGGTCATGATCGAATGCTTCGTATGAATTAGCACAGTTATGTTATGGTAAATTATTTATTGTTGCATTGTTGTTTTCCTTGTTTTCATGCGTTTGGATGTAAGAAGATCTTATCTTCAGATGCTTTCTCTCACAGTCTGTTAGAAGCCTGATGCTTATAGAATACCCTTTCACCCTTCTTATAAAGTCTTCCATCTTCTCACCCTTATTGCAACTCATTGTTTGAAGTTTATCAAGACCTCACTCGTCCATGCATACCTGGCCTAGTTTCAGAGTTGAGATGATATTGTTCTGATTTTTCTTCCATTTGATCATCCCTTTAAACAATCGTGACATTAATCTGATGGGTGTCAGGCTCAGCTCCTGCAAGCAATCCAGGAGTGACTTCTGACGCTAACAACATTGTTCCTCTCTCAGATTGTCTTTCGCACTTTTTTATGTCTTATGTTCCACTGTTGCTGCCATCCGTTGCGCCTCGTGCAAATTCACAATCATGTCTTGCACTTTCTGAAGTCATCTCTGCAGCCAAAGGGTGCTTCCTGTGCGACCTTGTGATAGTGGTATCCCCTGGTTTTTTGCCACCAACTGATGTCGTGGTTCTCTATTCTCTTGGTAGAGCTCGGATATTGCAATTTGAGCCTGCTCTAATTATTGAGTGGAATTTTCGACGCAACTACCTAGCACTTCTACCCTCCCCTCTCTTCTCCTGCCTCCTTTGTTAGTGGTCCCGACCAACTCCGAATGGTTGGTAAGTATCATAGACTCCTCAAGGGTTGGATGTGCACTTAGTTCGGCCTTGGGGTAGTCCTCCTCTCCTTCCCAAGATTTTTTCCTAGGCCTTCCTCTTCTCCGTGGTTTCGGGCCCGAAGAAGGCACAGTCTCCAACATGGCTCTTTAGGACGTATCTACGACTATCCCTAGCTCCTCCGTAGACGTTGAAACTACCTCCGGGCATATACATGTACCTCTCGTTGGAGTCTCAAGTACACAAGAAGCCAACAAGAAAGAGTCCTAGGCACGCTGGGGCTTAGACCTGGCACTTTGTTTACCTCGCAGACCTCGTGCTGTGTTTGAAGGGGATCCCATAATTGCAAAAAGTGTAAGGAACTCAAGGCGTCTGCGAATGATAAAGAATTTATGAACAGGATGTCGCCAAGACGAACTTACCAAACTATAATTCCAGGGAATACGAGCTCGACATATACATAGAATTTCTCACAAAGCTCCTGGAATTTATAGAGAAATCAAGGAGTGACACTAAGTGTGCCAACATAATATCCGCACCTTGCGACATGATGTTTGGAAAAATCGACACGCCACAGCTGATCGACGGATGTGATCCAGAACATGAAAGCACCGTCGATCAGGGTTGCAGGAAAATGTGTGGTACAATCCTTTCAATCCTTTTGAATTTCCGACCCTCCGTTATTGATGAATGATGCTTGAAATGCTTGGTGGTATGGTTTCTAGAAGAATTTAATGACTTTCTCTGTACGATATCTGACCTCTTGGAAGCACACATGCACTTAACTCGTCCTCAACACCCTTTTTTTCAACCCCAAAGGTCAAGTAACTACTATGATAATTTATTCATTCATGACTATCGTATTTGATTAGCCACACTATGGCATGTTGATGTATTCATTTAAACCAAAGATGAGCGGCGGCTTCATAGGTCACTCAAAGGAAGCGTTTGGGATTGCGTAAGTATTAAAAATGACTTAGACTAGCAATCTACGCAGGTACGTGTTCATGTTTTTGTTTGTTTATGTCTTATCATAGGTTGCTTAGTCGCTAAACTACTTCTGTTTTAACTGCAAGAAGAACCTTCCCGATTACCGACTAGAGTATGTCCTGTGACCCCGCCGAAGAACTGAAAGAAAAACCGAAACTGAATCACCGAAGCGGTGAAGTATGTCGAGCTCCCCGATATCGACATCCCCGATATGTTGATTGACCTAAACGAAGTAATCAAGCTATGCGTCGAACAAGATGCGTTATGGTCTGAAGAATGCGCAAGGGTCACTGATGCAAAGCTAGGGCAAGTACAGCAGTTCGTAGGAAATCCAATCAAAGCCAGAACCATGCTTTTAGAAATTGAACTTCAACCTCACAAAGTATCGAGCGCACGCAACAGGCATCAGGGGAATATATGCAGCTCCAATGGAACAACACAGATTTCCATGGGCCAACACCTGTGAAGAACTGTTTATCAAATGGTCTGATTATGAAAGAGCCCACCCTTTTCAAGAAACAACTCGGGTGGACTATTGAAAGACTGTTAGATGATAACACTACGTGGCGATTTTTTATTAGCTCAAATTGTATTTTACCGTTAATTATTGTTAAGACTTTATATTATAAATAGGGACATCGAACGATGGTCAAAAGGTCGATGGTTGTTGTAAGAACGCTTTTTCTTTTGGTTTTTGATAATTATTTTGAGACTGTTATGAATTAAGAAGCCCTTATGGACCAAACACGAGTTATTTTTCATCAGATGTATGTGATTGGAGTTGGAGAAGAATTACTTCCTTTCCTATACCATGAATGTTGCAGTGAATGAGTAAGAGAAATTAATTCTATTGTCAAGTTATCTGGTGCAATGTTTTTATGTTATTTGCTTTAAATGATGAAAGTAAATCGTTGTGCTTCTATGTGATGAATGTCTTGGTAGATGAATTATTTTTCTTACTGTGATATTGATTACATATGTGTTTCTTTTTCTTTATGCTAAGTATTTTACCTCAGCTATGTGATGAGCTTCTTGGTAGATGAATTATTTTTCTTGCCATGATCTTGATTACATATACATTTTATTTCTGTTAAGTAGTTTTCTCAGACAATAGTCGAATGCTCGTTCAGTTAGAGTATTAGTACTAGGCCCTCTGGCATAAGATCAATGTCTGCGTGCTCGAGCAATGGGTTATCACAAGATCTACCCCTTCCCAATAGTTAAAACTTTTGTCATGTTTTTGTCAAGTTGATTTATACTGGCTTGCATATCTCATACTATCCCCCATCTAAGAGAGAATACAGAGAAGAACTATCCAAAGTGAAGGAAGAGCCTTCACCCGAAAACAAAAAAACTCATCGATAATTTGGCCACATCATAAGATCTAGAGAACCATTCCACTCCAAACATTGTAGATTCTAATTGGGCCTCGGTGGCGGGTTTGGTTCTTGCTGTTGAGTCAGGAGATTTAGGCCCCATCAACACGGCACAAAAAATACAAAGGACATGAAGATAAGTTATTATGTAGGAATGTATGCAATATCTACATACAATAAATTAGGTGAACACATATATAGATAATAAATGAAATACAAAACAATGGAATATGAAATAGCAGTACAAGCATGTACCTTTGTATCTCATCTTCCACCGCTGCGGTAAAGACTCCTTTGTTTTCTCCAGCTATTTTGTTTGTTTGAATGTGGGAACACACAAAATACAATGAACATGAATGGAAGTTGGTATGCAAAGGAGAACAAGTAATATGTACATACACTAAATGAGAATCGACTAATAGAATAAAAGATAGTTAGAAACATGAACCTTTGCTTTTCTCCATCCATGGTTGTAATTATATAAAGTTTTTCATGCTGAAAATATATTACAAGCCACAAAATATTAATAAATTGTGTGGCCATAGCTAAATGATTTTGGTTTTCTACGGAAAAGTATCCAGATATGCTTTGAGACATGGAAATATAATTTTGCAGTATCTTTGGTGTACATCTCATGTTTCAAGTACAAGACAAATTGTATCGTGGTCACACCAGTCTGTGTACAGGGTAAAGAGGTTGTATTGTGATATGGGCACATTTCACCATATATGGTTAATAAGTGCATCTTTCACATGTTTTATCTTAACAAAAAAAATAGTGGACATTGTAACTGCACATATAGTTGTCCAATCATTTGTTATGCCACTATTTTGTATGATGTCAACATTGAAGTATCCTAGAATGATAATGGTTTCATCCAAATGTAAATCGTGTGATGTATTTGAGAACACATTCAATATGCTAGCAATGTTGCACGCCAAACAACATAGAAACTGAATACTGCAATTTGCAATCCACTGAACACCACTCTTGATAGCACCATCTCAGTATCCTTTTATTCTACAAGAACATTTTAAAAAGACATGTAGGTATGGTCGAGAACTAGGAAAAAGAATTGGAGAAAAATTTAAACGCTAGATAGGTGGGCACATGACATGCGACAGATCTCGACTTTACCAGACACGAAAAACAATAGAACCACAGGTCCACTCGCGGGTGCAGGACCTGAACACCGTAAAGTGCAAAAACAAAAACAGCTCCAACTATCAGTGTAGGACCCTAAACCTGCAAAGCCAAAGTAAACAAAAGAAAATAGCAAGCAAAAAACCAACGATCAAGTACGAACAGGCCCAACTGCATCCCCGAGACCTAAAACTCGCAAACTTGAGCCAAACAACAACAAGCAGCAATCGACAAACCAACGAACCAACGAACAAGCAACAACCACTGAACCAATAAACAACATATGTATCTCCAATGATTACCAAACTGCATCCCAAGCACAGAAGGAACCGAAAACATATGACGAGCATGCCAGTAGAAATAATCAAACATTCTTACTTGCAAGCTACAAACAGTCAACAACAAAGAACGAATAGAAAATGAAATTATGGCATCGAAACTTACTCTGAAACGATGAATGACAGAAGCATAGGTTGAATTGTAGGTGCGGCACCTAGACCCTACAAAGTAAAAAAAAAGATAGATCCAACTGCGAATGTAGGACCCCAACCCTGCAAAGTTGAAGTAAACAAAAGCAAGCAAGAAGCACCAACAGGTCCAACCGCAGGGGCAAGTCCCCAACCTTTCAAAGTGAATAAGAAGCACCCATCGAACCAATAAACAATATATGTATCTTCAATGATGACCAAATTGCATTCCAAGCATAGAAGAAGTATGAAACATACAACGCCTATTCAACTGGCGGTTGACAACAATATTGTTCAAATTCACTGCAACATTGTATGGAAGAATTCGAGGAAAAATGTACTCTGAGAAGCCTATTTAGGTAAACATTTAAGGCTGTTAGGTTGTTCAAGGGCCTCGCGGTATGCAAACATTTAAGTTGTCAAGCCTATTCAAGCACCTCAAAAAAAGTGTCAATGCTCTAAACCTTTGGTATGTAAACATTTCAATACAAATACAAAGGACTAATGATAATAATAAAAGGACATATTAATATGTGATCGTTATAGTCCCTCTACGCCTTCGGCATAGACTAATAATAAAAAAACATTAAAAAACAACGTCCATGCTAAGAACTTTCGGTATGTAAACATTTCAGTAAAAATGTAATAAAAATTAAAAAAAGAGTGTCTAAGCTCAAAGCTTTGGATATCTACACATTTACAACATTGGGAACAATGAACATGGCAATAAGACCTCCAATATATTCTTCAATGAGACGATGACATATAAGTTTTTTTTTTCTTTTATAAAAAATAATGGTTTTACTTCTATAGTACGAACAATACAAATGATGCGAAAAATTATAGTCAAAGGACATATTAATATGAAGTCAACGAATTATTGATCGCTATAGTCCCTATGTGCCTTCGGCAAGGACTAATAATAAAAGGACATATTAATATGTAATCGCTATAGTCCTTCTACGCCTTCGGCAAGGACTAATAATAAAAAAACATTAAAAAACAGTGTCCATGCTCAGAACTTTCGGTATGTAAACATTTCAGTAAAAATGTAATAAAAATTAAAAAGAGTGTCTAAGCTCAAAACTTTGGATATCTACATATTTACAACACTGGGAACATCAAAGCTGGCAATAAGACCTCCAATATATTCTCCAATGAGACGATGACATATAAGTTTTTTATATATATATATATATAAAATAATGTTTT
>JZKD02S1674747.1:400025-427475 GCA_000966675.3 Picea glauca
TATATATATATATATATATATAACTTTAATTTTACTCCTCCATTTTAATTCAAAACACACTTTGCAGTCATTATTTCTCAATTGTATTTGAAAATTTTTAATAGTCACTCCAAGTATGATAAAGCAATTCAAATTCAAGTCAATGTTGATGAAGTTTTTAAATTGAGATTTATTTTACTATTATAATTACATATTAATTTATTCAGTAATATATAATAATAATAATCCATTTTTAAGGTTACGGTCAAGCCAAACATTTAATTGGTGTATAAGACTCTCTTATTTATGAGACAAGGGACCTTTTTCACCTAACATTTTGACTAATAAAATCTACGAGAAAATATATATATATATATGTGTGTGTGTGTGTGTGTGTGTATGTGTGTGTGTGTGTGAGAGAGAGATTTAAATATTTTAATTTTTGTTCAATGTTATACCTAAATAAAATATAAGAGAAATGTAACCTATAAAAGTGGAAATTAAACACTCTTATGAATATAACTTTTATGGATATTTAAAATAAATTTTTATTGTAATTTATTTTTATTATAAAATTTAATAAAAAATCAAATATAAGATATTTAATATTGATTTTATTCTTTGTTTGACATATTATAATTGTTACTTTGAGATGGTTAATGTTAAATTTAGAAAACACTATCTAATGGCTTATGAAATAAGTAAAATATTGAATTTAGTTAGAAAATGTGGTTAAATGTAATTATTATTAGTTATAATATGTTTTGCTTTTTCCAATTTAAAAATAATAACATTATGTTTATAATAAGGAAAATGTAACATCATTTCATTTGATACGGTCAAACCAAATTAAACAACACACCCAACATACCCATAATAAAGCCAATTTTTATCACTATGAAATAATAAATTCATTAATATCTCATGATTCTTAAGTGATGGGCCATTAATACATGCACAAAGCCTAGAAAGAACCAAATCCTAAAAAAAAGTCATCCTTCCCAAGGGCATTTCATCCTGGATTAAGAGATAAGGTTATTTTGTTGGATTTTACACTTAATGTCCACATTATGCTCATGTTTTAAAGAAGCAAGTGTCTTTAACAAAGGTCAAGAAAGAAAACGATTATCTTTCTTGTGATAGAGGAGGTTGGGAGCCACTATCACATTCACAAAAGAAAAATATTTTCATTTTACTTATTTCTTCGATTAATGAAACATATTTTAATGGGGTTTAAGGATATTTCTATAAGGAGGTTATATGATTTATAGATATTTGAATATAATTTAGAATTGGGATGAAAAATCACTTTTACTAGTTAAGTTAATCTTGAAAAATTTTATGTATCTTTTTTCAGTTATTCTTAAAATTTAAAGATGGTTTTGTATTTAATTAATATAATACCACCACTTTATTTTTGTTTATTTTTATTTGACACTAAAATAATAAGTAATCCATATAGAAAAACACTCAATCTAATTATCATTATTTTTTTTTATTTCTAACCACTTTTTACTTTTAAAAACACATAGACATCATACTTTGAAAGCATCAAACCTTAAAAACACTCAATCTAATTATCATTATTTTTTTTTATTTCTAACCACTTTTTACTTTTAAAAACACATAGACATCATACTTTGAAAGCATCAAACCTTAAACAACTAATGTTAAAAATAAAAAAAATCGAAATCAAAAGATAAAGAACAAGAACAAGAAATTGGACAATAGAGGCAAATTAATCTTTCCATCTCATAATGTTATGTATCGTGAGTGCTTTCCTGAGCATGTGTGCCATCCTCTCTTATGTGTGGGCTGTTAGGCACTTTTAAGTGAGTCTATATAGTTATATCATATGTAATTGATTTTAATTAGTTATATCATATGTAATTGATTTTAATGGTGTAAAGGATGTTGTAAAAAATTAATGATGTAAAGAATGAAAAATAAATGATATATTAAACATATTACTATGTAATAAATTTGATTTAATTTATTTACATTAATTATGTGTATTAGTGTTAATTGAAGATTAATATTGTCAAGTAAATATATAAAATATATATAGAGAAAATGATTATTTTTTTAAGTAAAACAAAAATTTCAAAAATATTTTGTAAAATCACTTAAATCCTCTATATTATAAGAGTTGTTATAAAAGAAGAGAAATGTGAATAAAAGAAAAGTCATCTAAGATAAAGTTTTTTTGTTTTTTTTTTTTCTAAATATATAAAAATATAGTAATTTCTTGGTGCTAAATGACATTAAATGTAATGTTTAGATTGGTTGATATATGAAGTTTTCCTTTTATATTTTGCAATACAAGTATGATAAATTTGAACAACTTTGTAAAAGTGAGTTAATAGACATTGAATTTCTAGTGCAATTTATGTTAGTCACAATACAAACACAAATCGATTGAAAGAATAAAGAATGTTTTTCACATGAATTGAACGATTCATGCGTAAGGTGATGCAATATCTTAAGATTTGTAAGTTGATTGAAATTTGATATGCCATGGAAAAATTTTAGTGGGATAGTGAAAGCATGGTGAACCCATAACCCATATCTTCTAGAATAAAAAACTACTTTGGTACATTTAGTTGTTGTGT
Source organism: Picea glauca (assembly GCA_000966675.3). Classification (NCBI taxonomy): domain Eukaryota; kingdom Viridiplantae; phylum Streptophyta; class Pinopsida; order Pinales; family Pinaceae; genus Picea; species Picea glauca. The sequence continues at coordinate 402,617 of JZKD02S1674747.1, forward strand.
ATACTTTGTTGAAGTGATATTTACAGTTTTACATATTAAATGTTGTATGATTGTATGGAATTTCAACTCCAACACAACAAACCAATTTTATCACTTAATGAATTTGAGTTGAAAGAAGTCTATGAATCATCAAATCACATCCATAGAAAACATATCACCAAACATAATGAACTTCTACTTCACATAGTAAATTTTTTACTTTGTCAAATAGGAGTAGCTCGTTGTGAGGAAAAGTTGTTACCCTTCCCACCCAGACAACGCGGTTGGTAATGACAAGTACCTTTCTCCAAGTGTTGGGAGGAGGTCTTGAGGTCAAATCCGGCTGGGTCTCCGGGACGAATTGTAATGGCTACTTGTGATGTAAATGATTTATATCTCTAATATAAATCGAGTTAATTTCTCGTTGGAAAAAAAATTCAAATCCCACTTTGTAACATGTTTTCTCTTAATTAGTCAATTGATGTTGAGCTATATAGGATACATTCATAAATCATTAACTTGACCTTGTACCATGAAGAACAAAATCAAATAATTTATTTGCGATTTTTAAAACCATTATTACAGTGTTAGAGAATATTCTTTGTCTTTTCCATTTTTCCATGAAAGGATATTGCATTTGACAAATAGAAAACAATGATCACGTCTATCATAGGTTTAAAAATCCATAATGAACCTTTCACTTCATTATCGTCCCAATGGGAAAGGTATACGTATGCATGTCCTTTTCCACTTTCGGTGATTTAGTCACCCAAAGTCCACTCCCACCCAACACAAACCAAAATGGTTAGATTCCCCTTCGCTTCCGAGTTTCATGTGTCCCCCGTTAGAGTATCGTGGGAAGACAAGATGGGTCCGTCTCGTCCCGTACGACCCTCTTCATTGAAAGGAAATGTGGGAGGGGATATGAACATTGCATTTCCACTAGATAGTTGTAGATGTGATAGGTATTGTATATTAGAAGTAATTCTCATTCTTCAACTTTGGGTAGAGAAAATAATTGTATTAGCTTGGTCCAAAAATATATATATTCAATTTCATCTAGATACTTTAATGATGGACAATTAGGAGTGGCGTGTCTGGCATTCCATTCCATGTTTAAAACATCTCATTATTATTTTATTTTTTATTACGATATTGTATCTGAGGTTTAATCTCCTTCAATAAGTATGTTTACGTCATGTAACTATTGACCCCTCGATGACATAGTTAAATTACAGACAGAGAGGGAAATGGAGCAGAGCACTCAAGGCTCGCTCAAGCTCAGGAATGGTGAAAACCAATTCAATTAACTAATGAAATCAAGGTACAATATATAGGTGAGATGGTCTTTAACAAACCAAATCTTAGATCCATGAAATGTGGATCTCAAACCTCTCCATGCTAAATTTAAGAAGATCACAACAACCCAATCCCTAACAATCTTCCTAACATTTCTACATTATTCCAACATACCCCCTTAATGTAGAAATGGATTTTCTACAACACCTAATTTCTGCCTAAGGACCTCAAAGTRAATCTTKCCAACAGGTTTTGTAAATATGTYARCAACATTATCACTTGTGTTACAATACATAAGTTCAATCTCCTTAGACTCAATCTTTTCTCTAACAAAGTGATGTTGCAGCTCAATGTGCTTGGTCCTTGCATGATAAACTGGGTTGTGTGCCACCTTGACTGCACTTTGATTGTCACAATGTACTTTTGTGGGTTCTGTTTGCTTTTCTCAAACATCTTCTAGAATTCTCCTCAACCAGACAGCTTCACATGTTACACTAGCCATGGCTTTGTATTCTTCTTCTGTCTCCATTCCACGATTTGCCTCTGTCTCCATTCCATGATTTGCTCCATGGTTTGCTCCATTGTTTACGTCTGTGCGTATATTTACCTCATGCCATCAATGCAAGATATGAACTTTTAGCATCCTGATCATAATTTTTCATCCTTTCTTCTTCTTGAAGGAGAATACCTGTAAGATCTACAAAATTTGGGGGTTTTTCTCTCGCTGCAAGTGCTGAAATAAACACTTTATAATCTGGCAGTAAACCTTTTAGAGCGATAGTTACTTGATCAGTACTAGCTACTTTTTCACCTATAGCTGCCAAATTATCACTTAAATCTTTGATGTGAGAGATGTACTTACTTACCCCTTCATTTGCTTCCATCTTGATCGACATCAATTTGGTCTTTAGAAACAATACCCGATTTGCATCTTTGGTTTCATAAAGACTTTTGAGCACATCCCATGTTTCCTTAGACGTGTCACAATTTCTGATGTGAGGAATAATCTTGTCTTGCACAGACATTCGCAAAGTAGCCTTTGCTCTGGCTTCCCTCTTATTCCAATCTACAATTAATGCAGGATCTGTAGGCTTCAGCTCAGTGCCATTCACAATCGTCCAGCCACCAAATAATTCAAGAACAGTCTGCAACTTGAATTTCCAATTGACGTAGTTCTCTCCATGCAATTTGGAAGCCTCATTGATATATGTATCAGCCAAATGATGTTGGGCGGTGGCCATTTCACCTGATCTCTGAGGGTGAATACAAATTAATCAGCAAAAACAAATTTCCAGAAAGAAAATTGACAGCACACCTTTGATCAGGGAGAATCAATCAGCAGCGGAAGCAACAGGTTTGAAAATAGGCTTTCCAAAATGCTCCACGCAGGCTGCCAAATTCACACACATGCTATCAAAGTTCTCACTGTAGTAAACACACGGTCACACTAATATGTAGCGGTTTCTCCTTATTCAAGCAGCTTCCGTTTTCACAGGTTTCGCATAGCTCTATTCTTCATGGAAACAAAACGTCCGACAACACTCCACCACAAAGGCACTCTCAATCCATAGGCCTCAAAAGGCGATGCAATGCGGCAGATCTGAGGTGATCGAACTCCAGTTGCAACAAGTCAACAGGTTGAACAGAGTGGCCGAATTGACATAAACAAAATCCTTATCCCAGGTCTAGGAAATTAATTCAGTCAACAAATCGCCTTGCTCAGATCACATGCTCTTTCACGCAGAAGTCGATTAGTGATTGCAGAAATTTACATCTTGGAGCCGAACCTTTTGAAAGAGGTAATTTACAGCAGAAAGAATTTTAATTTGGAGCCGAACCTTCTGAAAGAGGTCGACCCGCGAACAGAGGCAGTAGAAGGAATCTGCTGCAGTGATTCACCAATGCCCAGATCTCAAAATGGAGGAAGCTGACGTCCTGCAGCTCTCACAGTCGTGCGCAATCTACACGGTGCCTCACAGTCGCGGATGATTGTTGGTCTGGTAGCTCTTTCAGCTCCACGGTGACAGCGCCTTCACACGGCTCCACAGCACCAACAGCTGCCAACTCTTCACAACAGCGCAGGCTTACACTCCTCAACGTCGCGACTCCTCACTCCTCAACGCTGGCTCTGATACCAAGTTAAATTACAGATAGAGAGGGAAATGGAGCAGAGCACTCAATGCTCGCTCAAGCTCAGGAATGGTGAAAACCAATTCAATTAACTAATGAAATCAAGGTACAATATATAGGTGAGATGGTCTTTAACAAACCAAATCTTAGATCCATGAAATGTGGATCTCAAACCTCTCCATGCTAAATTTAAGAAGATCACAACAACCCAATCCCTAACAATCTTCCTAACATTTCTACATTATTCCAACAGACATGACATTATGGTACACTAGGGTTCTCTCGAGGAGGTGTGATCAAGGTAGAACAATGAAGTAGGGAGGAGGAATAGGTTGTGCAAGAGATGTGACAATCATGGTAGGTTGCTATATAAGAACAAAATTAATAAGTCTGATGTAAATATTGACCCCCTGATAGCATGACATTATGGTACACTAATATAGTGTTCTCTAAGGAGGTGTGACCAAGGTAGAACAATGAAGTAGGGAGGAGGAATAGGTTGCGCAAGAGATGTGACAATCATGGTAGGTTGTATATAAGAAAAAAATTAATAAGTCTAGGGTGTGCATGAGGTGATTGACGTAGAACTAAAAGGTTGAGGATAGTATTGAAGTACCTTAGAACTCTCTTTGCAGCACATCAATGTTCCTCACAAGGTTTTTGCATGAACCTGGAAAGAATCCCAAATGCAAATGAAATATCTAGTCTGGTAGTAGTAAGGTAGATAAGACTCCCCACAATTTGTTTATATTTTGTTGCATCCTCAAATTCATTCCCCTCTTTTGATGTTAGCTTCATATCTTGTTCCATTGGAGTAGAGAGAGGATTATAATCAGTCATGCCAAATTCGTTCCATAGTTCTCTAATGTACTTCTTTTTGGAGATGAATATATATTTTGGATTTTGATTTACTTAAATACCCAAGTAGTCATGAAGATGTCCCTTGTCTGTCATTTCAAAACCATTCTTCAATTATTTCTTTATGGATGTAATATATGCTTCATGGTTCCCCGTTATTAAAATATCATCTACATACACCATGAGATATACAATAATTTAGTGAACTTTCTTGACAAACAAAGTTGCATCATCAAGATTAAAATACTTGAAATTGATCTTCAAAATATGCTCAGTTAGCTTTTCATACCATTCGTGGGGTGCTTTCTTTACTCCATATAGAGACTTGATGAGCTTGCATACCTTATGTTTTTTACCCTTAACAACAAATCCTTCTATTTGAGACTTGTAGACATTCTCCTTCAAGTCTTCATTCAAGAAGTTTGCCTTCACATCCATGTGAAGAATATTTCACCTATTTTGTGCTACCAAAGACAACAATGCACGAATGGTAGCCCATTTTGTTGTGGGGAAAACGATTCCTCATAGTCTATGCCTTCTTTTTGTGCATATACTTTTTCCACAAACCCCAACTTATGCTAGTCAAGTGAGCCATCTAATTTATACTTATTCTTGTAGACCCATCTATAGCCAATTCGTTTGGTTCCAAATGGAGGATCCACTAGCTTCCATATCCCATTCTTGATGAGAACATCATACTCTTTCTGCATGGCTTCTTTGCACTCATCATGAGAAGTAGCTTCTTCAAAGGAAGTTGGTTCATTGTTATTAGATAAATTCAATTTACAATTAAATGAAACATCCATATCATTTACATAATCTAAATTTGAATTATCTACATCACCTTCATATTGTCTTGTAGAACTTTTGGTTTTTGTATTTCCAACTTCATCGGGGAAAACACTTTCAAGTGTCTTTATAAGCCACTTTGGACCTTTTTGTGATGGTCCAAGTTTCTCAACTTATTGTGATGGTGTTGCATTCCCATCATGGTTCATACTTTCAATCCTCTCAATCACACCATCCCATTAAACTCCTTGTTTTGATGAAGTGGTTGGATCTTCTTCATGAGGGGATGATGGAACTTCAAAAAAGGATATTCCATAGATTTATCCAAGATAGGGATCCCCCCTTCAAGATGTGGAATCTCATCATCAAACTCATGATATGTATTTACATGGGTGAATCTATATAGATGATCAAGTTGTCGCTCAACAATCTTGTCATTCTTAGTGGATTCAAGAATAAACATCTTGTTCACCTCATCATAAAGACCATATGCATTGGTTACCCCAAGAAGATGCACTTTTGAATTCTTGCACCAAGTTTGTTTCTTTTCTCCTTATGAATTAAGGCATATTAGGTGGAACCAAAGTCCCTGAGATGCCTCACCGAAGGAATGCGTCCATACAATATTTCATAAGGAGTCTTGTTCCCAAGAGCATGATATGGAATCATGTTTCTCACATACACTGCACATAGAACTACATAAGCCCAAAACATCAATTTCACATTCTTGAAAAATAGCATCAAATGCACCATATTCAAGAGTGGCGTATTCATTCTTTCTGCTAAACCATTATGTTGAGTATTGTATGGAACAATGTTCTAATGCTTTGTTCCATGTTGGAGAAGATAGGTTTCAAAATCATTTGAAGTGTAGTCTCCTCCATTATCACTACAAAGAGTGTCAATATGAGATTGAGCTTCATTTTCAATCCATAGATGAAAATTTTTAAAAGTTTCAAATGCTTGAGATTTCTATTTCAACAAATAAACCCAACACATCTTGGTGTAGTCATTAATAAAATTATTGATATATCCATTACCAAAGACAAATTGAATAAGCATGGTGCCACACAAATCAGAGTGTATCAACTCTAACTTTCTACATGCTCTCAAAGTGGAATCATGAAAAGGTTGCTTGTTGTGTTTAGCAAGGATGCAAGCCTCACATTGCTACAAATTCCTTGGAATGGTAGGTATACCAAAAACACCATTTTTATTCAACATAAGAAGACTATCATAGTTGATGTGTTCAAATATAGCATGCCACAAAAGACTAGAAGCCATTGTACCTTCATCATGGTGAGAAAGGTATGCAAAAAAAATTGTTCGAGAAATTGTCCCTTTCAACTTCAACAATTTGTCATACTCTCATCCTGTCATGATGACCATGCTGTCAGAAGACCTCCTTATTTCAACTTTTCCATCAAGCATGTGAATGGAATAACCTTGTTGTCGATTGTGCACAAGAGACAACAAGTTCATTCACAACTTAGGAGGATAGAGAACATTATGTAAAAGAAAATATAGGAACCAAGCAATTTGATCCTGATGGTGTCAATTCCCATAAGTTTGAGCTAATTGGATCCATCTGCAAATCTTACTAAACCCATCTACATCTTCATTCAATTCCTGAAATAAGTATCTCATAAAATGCATGTGGTATATTGCACCAGTATCAAGCAACCAAACATATCCCCAAGAAGCAAATGAAGTTTTGAACAAATATTCATTTATGCCAATATTGCAATGAGAAATAACAAATTGAACGGATTTTGGAGCTTTGCCATTTCCTTCCTTTTGTTCATGTTTGTCTTTGATCTTCTCCCATGGGATACTACATGTTTGTGCCTCATGTCCATTCTTGCCACAATGAACACGGTGAAGATGATATCTCTCATAGGCAGTGAGAGCAATGTTAAATGTTCCTAGAGGAGTAGCCTTGTTGACTGTTAAGAGTTTTCCCTCTAAGCTATATATGTTGAGAAGCTCAACACCTTTATATTCCTCTTTAACAATGTCCATGGTCATAAAACTAAAGCCATGTGAGCTTCCAATATCTTTGTTTATAATGATATTAACATCCAAGACTTCTCTTGGTCCTTCAAAGAGCTCCCTAAGATGTTATTTATCTAAGTTGAAGGGAAAATTCCACATAAACAACTTCGTCATCAAAACAAAAATTTGGAGGTCGTTTGGAATGCCAATGGTATCAAGGTGGCTCGAGTCTTTGGAATATGTCGAGGCCAACAAAATATGCCAACGATCCACGGATTTCAATTGTCCAAGAAATAGAATAGTCTTGGGAACATTGAGGAATTCCAATGATCTTTTATTGATCACTCGGCGCAGAGAAGAATTGAAATGGTATTAAACAGAGAGGAATGCCAACAGTATTGAGCGGGGAGAGAAGTTGCAACCATTATTTTTTCTCCCATTGATAGGAAGAGGATTGAATAACTCCATAGATTATTTTTTTAATAATGAGAGTCATACATAAATACATTGAGAGATGAATCTTGGTTTCATCTTCCAAGAGGTCCAATGAATCTTTACATTCACCTATGACTTTTCATATTTCCCTAAATTAACATTTATAACTATTTTAAAATGTATTATAATCTCAAGTATTAGGTATCTAACATCTATCATTAGTGGTCACAAAGGGATTTCAACTTGAGTATGTATCATGCCTCAACAATGCAATATATTTATTTAGGAACATTGAGGAATTCCAACAGTCTTCTATTGATCACTCGATGTAGAGAGGAATTGAAATGGTCTTCAACAAAGAGGAATGCCAACAATCTTGAGCATCGAGAGAATTTTCAACCATCAGTTTGTCTCCCATTGACAGGAAGAGGATTAAATAACTCCACATATTATTTTTAATTAATGTTAGTCATACATAAATAAATTGAGGGATTACTCTTATTTTCATATTCCAAGAGGTCGGATCACTCTTGACATTTACCTATGACTTTTCATATTTCTCTAAATTAACATTTAGAACTATTTTATAGTGTACCATAATGTCAAGGATTAGGTATCTGACATCTATCAATAGTGTTCAGATACCTTGATAGAAATATATTTCTTTAGGAATAATCATATAACAAAGTAAATAGTTTACATGTTACAATCAATGTAGATCTCTTAGCTCTCTACTCTCCTTGTCAACTCTCTACTCACTTATCTCTCTTGTACAACTTCACTCTTCCTATTCTAATGTTTATCCTAGCTATTTATTTCCATGGCCATTCACATTCTAGATATTTGGTTGTTCATTAGTCTCTTTAACTTCCTTATACTTCTTTAGACATGTTTGATTGTTCATCTCCTTTTACCTTGCATGTGTTTCTTTGACATCATTTTGCATTGTTTTGTTTTAAGCAAATTTGCACTCTCACCATGTTCCATGTGCATTGCACTTCAACTCTAAATTGAATTGTTCTATTTTCTACCTCCATGTTCACTATATTTTCTTTATACACAAGGGAAATTCTCTTTCCTAATGTCTCAACCTAACTTTGTGCATTTTTTATGCACTTTCTTCAAAATTGCACACTACTCCTGCATATCTTCCAAACATTAATTGCAACACATGAGTTATTTCTTCCTAACTTGAATTCATGCTATGTTTATGGCATGGTTTAACTTTTTATTTCATTATTTCCACACTTTCACTTAGAACTTAGATTCTCCTACATCAACTTAACCTTAGATTCTTATTCATGCCTCTGAGAGAATTTCCCCTAGCAAGGAGTCTGATATATCATTGCCTTCACTACTAGAAAACAACTCCATTGATATGGAAACGTCAATTTCGAGTTGGGGCCAATGTAGGATTATCCTCCATAAAGATGTATAATTATTAATGTTCATTATTTGCACACCTTGTCTTATATTGTGATCCTACTATACAACCACTTGTTTTTCATATATTGTTTGCATGGTAGTTTCCAAAGTGTTGTTTTGTTTAGTGTTGAAGTTTCTTATGTTTGTAGAGGTGTAAGAAAACTCCATGGTAGATGTCAATTCCTTGGGATGGATCATGAAAGAATTCGAATACATTATTGTGGACATATTGGCCACCTAATTGCATAACAAAATGGAACCACAGTACTTCTCAATGCACTGGATATTGGAATTTGTAAATGTATATATGATAGCTACTATCTTGTATAGTTGAGTCACGTCTTTAAGAATTCTAAGAAACCTCTTATGGAATGGTGTGAATAGTGGTGGCCTTTATATCTACAACATGATCTAAATTCCTATTAAAGATGGTTCAATGGACTTTGAGACCTTAGTAGGCCTTTGCATTACTTATAATTAGAGGCTTCATCAACTCCACATGTTTCACCTTCTAAACTTCAGTCTTGTTCCAAATGTCAAGACATAGTGGTCACGTGACTTGCAAACGCCAATAAATGTGTCAAGTATGATTTTTCTATGTATTAGCTCAATATTTATTGCATGGTTTAGAGGATGGTGTGTTCAGGAGTGGTTCTTAGTGTTACATCATAGAATCCAACTTTTTATCAAAGACAATTCAATCAACACTGAGTACTTGGAAGGCCTTAACTTTGTTTAGCATTGGAGGCTTCATCAACTACACACATTTTTTCCCTAAGCTCTAGTCAACTACTGTGTGTGTGTGCGTGCGAGAGAGAGAGAGAGAGAGAGAGAGAGAGAGAGAGAGAGAGAGAGAGAGAGAGAGAGAGAGAGAGAGAGAGAGAGAGAGCATGCGCGCGTGCCCACATGACTTCAATAATTTGGAAAAAATGGCATATTTGCTATGTTGATGAATTTTCTTAGTCTTTATGGTAGTTAAAAGGTATTCACTAAAATGGTTTAGATGAAACCTCTTAGAGGGTGGTGTGAAGAGAAGTGGTTTTTATATTTGCAACAATGAATCCAAGTTTTTATTGGAGACCATTCATTGAAGATTGATCACTTGCTAGGCTTGTACATTTGTAATTACTAAAAGGTTCATAAACTACACACATTTTCCTCCTAAACTCTAGTATACTCCAAAATGTCAAAACATAGGTATCCACTTGACTTCCAAAAATTGATAGATTTGTCATATTTTCTCTAGTTATATATTATCTTAATTTTGATAATAATAATAAAAAAAAAAAAAACTGATTATCTAAGCATGGAACGCACTGTGGAAACCCTAGCATGCCCCCTCTTCTCTTGACAGTTTTTTCTTCGGTTGGTCTTGGTGTTTTCTGTAGGGATCTATAACTAGATAGTCATCGAAAAAAGAGGCATCTACCTTGCTCTCTCAAGGATGCCTATCAATGAGGTTGGGGATATCGTGGACTTTTCCCCTAACCCGTTGGAGGGATGAAACATTTGGAAGTCACCAGTTGACAATAGGTCGTCACCTAGGTCAAAGCAGTTTTTTCTTGAAACGACGATGGATGGGAGGCAGGTGGTTCGTGATTTATTTTCTTCAGGTTTGTATCATTCAAAGGGATAATTTATGCCGCAATTCTTCCCATCTCGGATGACCAGACCCATGGGTATCATGTTCGGATATAGGCTTGGGATGGCCCGACCTGGTTATGGCTCCCACAAGTGGGTTTTTTCCTTTCAAAGAAAACCCTTGTGCTTCATTGGGACCTGCTTCCCCGCTCTCATTTATTTGGTCAGAATATGGGGTGGGTTTAGCTTCAGAACTTTCTAGAGATGTAGGGATCTCAAATATGGGTTTCTTGGGTTCATTTACCGCTGTAGATATTTTTGCCGAAGATTCATCGGGTTTATTTTCTCTTCCTCAATAGGTTTCAAGTATATCTCTTGGTATTCATGGTCTGTTGGGTTCGACAATTTTTTTCGACTTGGTAATTGTTTCTTCGAATCCCAACTCTAAAGTAACATGAGTTTTGGGCCTAGATGTTTCTCTAGAAGGTGGAGACCCTCAAGTTGTTTCCCCAATCCTAGTAGAAAAATCTTCCTTGTATCAACATTCCTCCCCAAGGCGATGGAAAAATAAGTGTGTCAAGAATAAAGGTGAATCCAAACTAGTTCTCGGGGTTGATATATCAGAGCCTGAGGTTGTAGATATGGAATATTTGACTTTGGTGGGCACGGAGTGTGGGCATCACTTCAACATCAAGATATTAAAGGAATGTGTATACCTCTCTTAGACATATACTCTAGGGAAGTCTCGTTCTATTCAAGCCCCAAATCGAGGTTGGTTTTGTTTCAAGTTCAGGTCGGATGACGAGGCAGATTGGGTTATTCGATAGAATTGGAGAATTGACTCCACTCTGATCATTCTAAAAAAATGGTCTCCTTTATTCAATGCAAGTCGTGAATGAATGGATGTTGCTTAGATTTGGGTTAGGATTCCATGGATGCCTATGTAGTTCTATACAAAGAAAAGATTCTCAGAGTTAGGGAATTTTTTGGGCACTTTTTTGGATGTAGACATGTCCTTCTTAGAATCTGGGGAGATGGAAGTGTTCGGGATTCTGGTGTCCTTGGACATTCGGGAGGACCTGATTAAAGAATTTGAACTAATCTTTGGGGAGAAGTATCTCAAACATAAACTAGATTACGAAGGAGTCCCCTTTTGATTATGAAGATGTCATTAGTATAGGAATATTGCAAATTACTGTAGTCTTCCTCTCCACAAGAAATCTGATGGGTTATGCTCGACTACTTCAAAGAAGAGACCGATGTCGCAAAGGTAATAATTCTCTTCTCAATTAGAGGAGGGGAAGGTGAAATATCCATACCTCGCTTTTCATGGCCAATCAGGAGGTGTACTAAAATTTGGGTCAATCTCCGCCACTGAAAAGATAGAGGCAGGTCTTAAAAATCCAACTTGATCGAAAAGTCCACAAGCCAAGACAATGCAAAGGAAATATGGGGATCATTTGGGTATGCATTCCATTCCTCTTCCCACCTTTAACATTTTAATAAATTCCTTATCTCTTTTAGGTAAATATTGGGTGGGGTCATTGAAAAAATTATCATTTCCTTATGAGGGACTCCAATCCTCTTCTCCAAGGTTCAGTTCCCCACTCGCTCTATGTTCTTTAGCCCTCCCCAAAAAGTCTTATTCTATTGTAAAAAATTGTGAAACATTTGGTTCATTGATGGACTCAGAAGAGGAGGCCATTACCTAACAATTGAGAAATTATTATATTCCCTCTTCTGCCTCCACTATTTTTCCCAAAAAACCTAAAGGTCTTGGTTTTAACCCTATCGCACCCACTAAGGGCCCGGGGAGGAGGCAAAAGTCTCTTTTCTCAAAAGCCCGGAAATGGGCCCTTGTGGACATTTTTGTGAGAAACAAATTATCCATAAAGGGGGAACTTAGAGCATCTATATCCCCGGGAGGGGTTCCCCCATTAAAATTATTTCTTTTAGTTATAGGGGTGTGGCAAGCCCGTCCAAAAAAATATCCCTTAAAAGGTTGGTGGATTCCAACCAGCCCGACATCATTTTTCCTTAGGAAACCTTGGGGATAAGTTCTAATGTCTCTACCCTTCTTGAATATTTATTATTGAGTTGGATTTTCTCAAGTTTGGATGTTAGAGGTCGATATGGGGAATTGGTTTTAGGCTAGAACAAAAAAATGGTGAAATTGTTAAATTTGTGGGGATTTGAGTCTGGTTTAGGAGTTGATATACTTTTGTCAGACTTGGGTATAGAATTCTCATTCGTAAATATATATATATATGGGCCTTATCTTGATCGCGTTCAGTTTTTGGAAAATATGCTAAGCAAGTGTTTTTTTAATTCGGATGCCTTGATCATGGGGGGGGACTTAAACTTTTCTTTCGGATCAACTAAAGTTTGGGGTCCCTGAGAAAGATCATACCCTCTATCAGATTTCTTTCAAAACCTACTGGAAGCAAAAGGGCTATCAGACATTGCCCCTATTCAACTCAATCCCACCTAGAGGAATAAACAGGTTGGATCTAAGAGGGTTGAAAAATGTCTAGACCAATTCTTGATCTCAGAAAAACTTATGGAGGGTCACTTACATATGAGGCAATGGTTGGGAGCAGGATGGGAATATGATAATTATCCCATATTTTTGGAATTAGAAAAGGGAAATATAAAGACAACTAGTCCCTTCAAATTCAACCCAGAAGGGATAGAGGAGGAAAGTTTCATCGATCTGGTAAAGGAGAAATGGGTTCCTTTTTATCCAAATTCAAAGGAGGATGTTGTTGTTCAATTTGTAGCCAACCTTAAGTGACAATCATGGTAGGTTTCTATATAAGAACAAAATTAATAAGTCTGACGCAAATATTGACCCCCCGATAGCATGTCATTATGGTACACTAATATAGGGTTCTCTTGAGGAGGTGTGACCAAGGTAGAACAATGAAGTAGGGAGGAGGAATAGGTTGCGCAAGAGATGTGACAATCATGGTAGGTTGTATATAAGAAAAAAATTAATAAGTGTAGGATTGAAGTACCTTAGAACTCTCTTTGCAACACACCAATGTTCCTCACAAGGTTTTTTCATGAACCTAGAAAGAATCCCAGGTGCAAATTAAATATCTAGTCTGGTAGTAGTAAGGTAGATAAGAGTCCCCTCAAGTTGTCTATATTTTGTTGCATCCTCAAATTCATTCCCTTCTTTTGATGTTAGCCACATATCTTGTTCCATTGGAGTAGAGAGAGGACTATAATCAACCATGCCAAATTTGTTCAACAGTTCTCCAATGTACTTATTTTTGGAGATGGATATATACTTTGGATTATGAGTTACTTAAATACCCAATTAGTCATGAATATGTCCCTTTTCTGTCGCTTCAAAACCATTCTTCAATTATTTCTTTATGGATGCAATATATGCTTCATTGTTCCCTGTTATCAAAATATCATCTACATACACCATGAGATATACAATAATTTTTCCAACTTTCTTGACAAACAAAGTTGCATCATCAAGATTAAAATAATTTAAATTGATTTTCAAAGTATGCTCAGTTATCTTTTCATACCATTCGTGGGGTGCTTTCTTTAGGCCATATAGAGACTTGATGAGCTTCCATACCTTATGTTTTTTACCCTTAACAACAAATCCTTATATTTGAGACTTGTAGACATTCTCCTTCAACTCTCCATTCAAGAAGGTTGCCTTCACATCCATGTGAAAAATATTTCACCTATCCTGTGCTATGAAAGCCAACAATGCACAAATGGTAGCCCATTTTGTTATGGGGAAAAACATTCCTCATAGTTTATGCCTTCTTTTTGTGCATATACTTTTTTCGCAAACCTCAAATTATGATAGTCAAGTGAGCCATTTGATTTATACTTATTCTTGTAGACCCATATGTAGCCAATTGGTTTGGATCCAAATGGAGGATCCACCAGCTTCCATGTCCCATTCTTGATTAGAACATCATACTCTTTCTGCATGGCTTCTTTTCACTCATCATGAGAAGTAGGTTCTTCAAAGGAAGTTGGTTCAATGTTATTAGATAAATTCAATTCACAATTAAATGAAATGTCCAAATCATTTACATCATAGAAATTTGAATTATCTACATCACCTTCATATTGTCTTCTAGAAATTATGGTTCCTGTCTTTCCAACTTCATCGGGGCAAACATTTTCAAGTGTCTTTTTGAGCCACTTTGTACCTTTTTGTGATGGTCCAGGTTTCTCAACTTATTGTGATGGTGTTTCATTCCCATCAAGGTTCATCCTTTCAATCCTCTCAATCACACCATCCCATTAAACTCCTTGTTTTGATGAAGTGGTTGGATCTTCTTCATGAGGGGGTGATGGAACTTCAAAAAAGGAGATTCCATAGATTTATCCAAGATAGGGATCCCCACTTCAAGATGTGGAATCACATCATCAAACTCATGATATGTCTTTACATGGGTGAATCTATCTAGATGATCAAGTTGTCGCTCAATAATCTTGTCATTCTTAGTGGATTCAAGAATAAACATCTTGTTCACCTCATCATAAAGACCATATTCCTTGGTGGCATGTGATTACCCCAAGAATATGCACTTTCAACTTCTTGCACCAAGTTTGTTTCTTTTCTCCTTAGGAATTAAAGCATATTAGGTGGAACCAAAGTCCCTGAGATGCCTCACCGAAGGAATGTGTCCATACCATATTTCATAAGGATTCTTGTTCCCAATAGCATGATATGGAATCATGTTTCTCACATACACTGCACATAGAACTACATAAGCCAAAAACATCAATTTCACATTCTTGAAAAATAACATCGAATGCACAATATTCAAGAGTCTCCTATTCATTCTTTCTACTAAACCATTATGTTGAGTATTGTATGAAACAATGTTTTGATGCTTTGTTCCATGTTGGCGAAGATATATTTCAAACTCATTTGAAGTGTATTCTCCTCCATTATCACTACAAAGAGTGCCAATACAATATTCAGCTTCATTGTCAATCCATATATGAAATTTTTTTAAAGTTTCAAATGCTTGAGATTTCTATTTCAACAAATAAACCCAACACATATTGGTGTATTAATTAATAAAATTCATGATATATCCATTACCAAAGACAAATGGAATAAGCATGGGGCCACACAAATCAGAGTGTATCAACTCTAACTTTCTACATGCTCTCAAAGTGGAACCAAGAAAAGGTTGCGTGTTTTGTTTACCAAGGTTGCAAGCCTCACATTGCTACAAATTCCTTAGAATGGTAGGTATAGCAGAAACACCATTTTTATTCAACATATGAAGACTATCATATTTTATGTGCCCAAATATAGCATGCCATAAAATACTGGAAGCCATTGTACCTTCATCATGGTGAGAAAGGTATGCAAAATTCTTTGTCTAGAAAAATGTCCCTTTCAACTTCAACAATTTGTCATCTTTTCATGATGACCATGTTGTCATAAGACATCTTTATTTAAAATTTTCCATCAAACATGTGAATGGAATAACCTTGTTTTCGATCGTGCACAAGATACTTAGGAATATAAAGAACATTATGTAAAAGAAAATCTAGGAACCAAGCAATTTGAGCTTGATAGTGTCAATTCCCATAAGTTTGAGCTAATTGGATCCATCTACAAAGTTTACTAAACCATCTACATCTTCATTCAGTTATTCAAATAAGTCTCTCAGAAAATTCATGTGGTATATTTCACCAATGTCAAGAAACCATGCATCTCTCCAAGAAGCAAATGAAGTTTTGAACAAATATTCATTTATGTCAATATTGCAATGAGAAATAACAAATCGAACGGATTTAGGAGCTTTACCATTTCCTTCCTTTTGTTCATATTTGTATTTGATCTTCTCCCATGGGATCCTACATGTTTGTGCCTCATTTCCATTCTTGCCACAATGAACACGGTGAATATGAGATCTCTCATAGGTAGTGAGAGCAATGTTCAATGTTCCTCGAGGAGTAGCCTTGTTGACTGTCAAGAGTCTACCCTCTAAGATATATATGTTGAGAAGCTCAACACCTTTATATGCCTCTTTAATAGTGCCCACGGTCATAAAACCAAAGCCACGTGAGCTTCTGATTTATTTGTTCGTGATGATATTAACATCCAAGACTTCTCCTGGTCATTCAAAGAGCTCTCTAAGTTGTTGGTTATCTAATTTGAAGGGAAAATTCCACATAAACAACTTCATCATTGAATAAAAAATTTGGAGGTCGATTGGAATGCCAACAGTCTCAAGGTGGCTCGATTCTATGGAATATGTCGAGGCCAACAAAATATGCTAACGATCCAAGAATGTCAATTGTCCAAGAAATCCAATGGTCTTGGGAACATTGAGGAATTCCAACGATCTTCTATTGATCACTCGACACAGAGAATAATTGAAATGGTCTTCAACGGAGAGGAATACCAATAGTCTTGAGCAGGGAGATAAATTGAAACCATTAGTTTGTCTCCCATTGACAGGTAGAGGATTGAATAACTCCACAGATTATTTTTTTATTAATGTGAGTCATACTTAAATACATTGAGAGATGACTCTTGGTTTCATCTTCCAATAGGTTCAATGAATCTTTACATTCACCTATGACTTTTCATATTTCCCTAAATTAGAATTTACAAATGTTTTAAAATGTACTATAATCTCAAGGATTAGGTATGTAACATCTATCATTAGTGGTCACAAAGGGATTTCAACTTAAGTATGTATCATGCCTCAACAATGCAATATATTTATTTAGGAACATTGAGGAATTCCAACGGTCTTCTATTGATCACTCGACGTAGAGAAGAATTGCAATAGTCTTCAACAAAGAGGAATGCCAATAGTATTGAGCAACAAGAGAATTTGCAACCACCAGTTTGTCTCCCACTGACAGGCAGAGGATTGAATAACTCCACAGATTATTTTTTAATTAATCTGAGTCATACATAAATACATTGAGGGATTACTCTTGGTTTCATCTTCCAAGAGGTCCTATGGCTCTAGACATTCACCTATGACTTTTCATATTTCTCTAAATTAACATTTAGAACTATTTTACAATGTACCATAATGTCAAGGATTAGGTATTTGACATCTATCATTAGTGGTCACAAAGGAATTTCAACTTGAGCATGTATCATGCCTCAACAAAGCAATATATTTCTTTAGGAATAATCATATGACAAAGTAAATAGTTTACATGTTGCAATCACTATAGATCTCATAGCTCTCTACTCTCCTTGTCAACTCTCTACTCACTTATCTCTCTTGTACAACTTCACTCTTCCTATTCTAATGTTTATCCTAGCTATTTATTTCCATGTCCATTCACATTCTAGATATTTGGTTGTTCATTAGTCTCTTTAACTTCCTAGTGCTTATTTAGACATGTTTGATTATTCATATCCGTTTACATGACTTGCAGAGGTTGGTGATTGGTCGATAACATGAATCACAAAGGCTACAGACCTATCACTAATATGACTAACAGTGATTGGACTTTTTCCCCCAGCATGACTTGCAGAGGTTGGTTGTACATCTCCAACATGACTAGCAGAGGTTGGTTGTTTTCCCCCGGCATGACTTGCAGAGGCTAGGTGTTGGTATTCAACATGAATTGCAGAGGTTGACGGCCTATTTCCAACATGAGTCACAGAGGTTGGTGATTTATTCTTCCTATTTTTCCTCTTTCTATTTCGTTTAGACTTCTGGTTACTAGTAGTTATACTTTCACCTGAGAAGGTAGAAGTTGGAGGATAAGAATTTGTTGATGAAAGGACATCAACATGATGCCCATGACATAAGGTGCTTAATTTAGAAGCGTCAAGAGAACTTGGGACATTTGGAATGGTACCCAACCAAACCGGTAGTCCCACATTCAACCCAGGAATGTACAAAGTGGCCATATAAGGGACACCAACGTGTTTGAAGAGAGGAAAAGAACAAGAATCCCCTTTCAAAGGGGTTACTTGGTTGGTATCGTCAGGAAATTTAGCCATGAAGATATTATGCACAGGTTCTTCCCTTGCGATATCATTCAAGTCCGTTAAAGTCTCACACACTAACTCTGGCAAACCAATGGTATAAAAAAAAAAACGCCTATAAAGAGGAGGTTCCACGTTTCTAAGAGGAAGACCAAAAATTCCTCACGACCGATGGAGTGGGAAGTCTACCACCTTAGGCTAGATACCCAAAGAAATGACTTACTAACTCGCTATGGAAAATTAGGGAGCATAGAGCACACCATTAAGAAGAAAATCCTAAAAAGATAAAAACCAAAAAAACTACCCTTCTTAATACTTCTGACCCAGGGAGATGAAGTCATGATCATCCAAAGCATTCACAAAGGCAAACAACTAGCCAAGAGGAATAGTTACCCAGACCTTTGACTGATGGTCCCTTCGGGTGTCTCCAAGAGAGTACAGAGTCTACATCAAGTACCGTGATACACCCCTCACAGTCACCTGTGTGTCAACCTATATAATGGAAAATAGGCCACCAACTTGTAATAAACAACCAGGGGGGTACAATCCACAGTCGGGTGAGTGTATGGGTAGGGTAACTAAGCCTGAAGATCCTCCTTAGGCCTGAAACGCAACAGGGCCAGAATCACTCTTAGGGTACCTTGGACAGATCCAAGTGTCTCAGAGGTCTAACACAAGTCGGGCCAGTAACGCTACATCATTCACTCCCAATACACACTCTCCCAAACTCTTTGTCGAGATTAGGAGTGGATATCTCCATCATCGTCCTCCATGCGGCCTCATGTTTGACTCTTGTGGGAGAGGAGCTTCTCGGATTGAGTAATTACAAGGTGGATTTTTCACACCCTAGCACAGACACCTTAGTTAAGTTTTGGTTGGCCTTGGATAGTTTACTTCTCCACACCTAATCCAAGGCCCTAGACTAATCTATTGGTGAACCCTAGAAAAAGTGTTACTAATATATTTTAGATTAGCACGTTCATTTTAGGGGATTTTCTTACTCAAGGAACGGAAGTCAAACTGATGTTGTTTGAGACTCTTGCAAAAATGAATCTTATAAGAATATTGGAAAAAAATACTTTACACTAATAAAAGAAAAAGAGTTTCAAGCAAAAAGCATGAACGATTCTTCAAACATAAAGATGCATTATTTTCTTCGTTCATGCAAAATGCACAATGCAACTTTCGAGTGAAACAAAAGAGAAAATGACATGATTTTATTTCTTATTTTTCTTTTGAAATGCTTTCAAGATGAGAAGAAAACACAACCCTATGTTAACTCTTTTTCTTTTTCAAATAAAAATGCAGAGCAAATGCAAAG
Organism: Picea glauca; assembly: GCA_000966675.3. Classification (NCBI taxonomy): domain Eukaryota; kingdom Viridiplantae; phylum Streptophyta; class Pinopsida; order Pinales; family Pinaceae; genus Picea; species Picea glauca. Next base: position 422,404 of record JZKD02S1674747.1, read on the forward strand.
AAAGAAAGAGGCCTAAAAACCTAGGCTTTTTTTTTATATATTTTCTTCCAATCAAAGCAGAACTAACAAAATATGCTAAAAGAAAATGCATAATAAACGATTCATGGCCCCCCCGGCCATGAGAGGGAATTGTTTTTAAAATGCAACTCATTTTTCTTAAAAATTCAAGCTAAAAATAAGCCAAAAAAGCTAGGAAACACATAGAGACAAGATGATTTATTTATTTATTTATTTCATAAACAATATGAGCCTGCAAATTGTCTCAACCCCAAACAACAGAGGCTTCTATAACTGAGGAAGACCTGGGAACCAAAAGTTTCCTGCAGGAAAGGAAAATATTTTGAAAAAAATCTCCAAAATAATAGAGATGCGTGTTGTGCATGACCAGCCTGTGTATGTACGCAGGCTATATATATACTGCAAACTGCGTATGTACGTGTGTTGTATAGAGAATGGGGCACGTACACCTCTGTAAATTTTCAAAAAAAGAAAAATTTTGGACAAACAACTTAGGAAAGGGAAGATGGTAGGCACCTTGAAGGTGACCAGAGACCCAACTTGACTCAGAACACTCAGAAAACTCAGAAAGAAACTGAAAATCAAATCTATCCAAGATCTCCCACTAAGACCCTAGAGAGACTCCCTAGTGGAGTCACCAATTCTGCTAGAGGGTAAAATCCCCCTATTACTATACTAGGTCATAGTATATTCAGAGCATTGATCTCCCTTAAAAGACAATCCTATTTCTAAACTACCCCAAACACTCTAAATGGATGAACATAAAGAGATAGGAAATTAGGTCAGATGTAGTACCTTTGGTCCTAACGTTCAATGTAGACCTCCTCCATCTTTTTAGATTCCCAAGCTACTGGACTCCCCCCAAATATAACCTGCAAGAACACTTACGTAGAAATGATACAAACATTCTATCTCTATTCATTGATATTAGGGTTAGATATAAACCATTATGCATAAATCAAATGAAAATCATAAACACATAATATTTGGGACAAGAAAAGGATTCATTTATTCAGTATGAAGATTAAAAGTTACAACCTTCGACGATTGACGCTCCACGAACCAGGTTCGGGCTCCTCTTAATGTTGCTCCAAGTGCATCATCCCAAAGTTTTCTCTCACAATCAACTGATCACTTTAGGGAAAGGGAAGGGATTTTATAGCAGAAAGAGCTAGAGAGGGAATACTAAGGCCAAATCTTAGAAAGGGCTTCAATATTTGGAATAAGAGGGGGAAGGGATTTTGGTAGAGTTTCTCTGTTCTAATGCTTGACGTTGTAATGGGACCCCAAGACCTCCTTTTATATGAAAAAAGGATAGTTATCCAGTTTGGGGACGGGCTACAACAAGTCAATTGGTTTGGAAACCCTCAATAGCCCATAAACTTCGTCGAATTCTTTGCAACTTTTTATTTTTTGCAACTTTTGGAGGTAAACGCGTGTTTTTTAGTATGCAACTAGCGTATGTACGTGGGTTGTCTAGTATGCAACTAGTGTATGTACGCGGGAAGTAGTGAAGTAGGGCGCGTAGATGCCCAAAAAATAGTTTTTTAAAGAGAGATCCTCAGTAGTAGTTTAGCAAATTGTGCAAGTAGGAAGGCCAATTCCATGTATGCATAGGTAGGGAGTTTTAGGGATATAACAATGGTAGCTCTGTAGTGGTGGTTCTTGTGTGAAAGATGATGGTGAGAAATTCTAGAATCAATATTTAGAAATTTAACAATCAAAGCTTTGAGTTACGGAAGCTAAATATGGAGGACCTTCTTGTAGACAAAGAATAATGGGTTGTTATGGATCTTGGTACAACACCTACAAATACAATGATGGTAGATTGGATGAAGTTGGATAGTAAGGAAAATAGTAAAATCCAATTATGTCATTAAGATTCAGTGTTACTGAATTTCTTGGGTGAAGTGATGGCGAAGGAATTATGGGATAAGTTAGGGGCTTTGCACTAGTTTAAGTCCCTAGCAAATAAATTTTTCCATAAAATGAAACTATAACTCTTGAGAATGAATGACGATGACTCATTGATAAAGCATCTCAATGCCTCTAACACTGGATTATGTTAGTTGTTGTTTTTTGATACTAAAATTTATGAAGAATATAATTTCATTAATGTATTGTTTTCTTTGCTAGAATCATGGGATATCCTAGTTATATCTATTGGGAGTAATGAAACCACATTGTTTAAAGCTTAACAATGTGGTTGCATCCATGTTATTGGAAGAAATGAGGAAAAAAACCATCGATAGTTGGACCAAGGATGTCTTGTTTGTGAAAGGTTTCCTTGTAGATAGAAATAAAAATAAGTCTTGAGGGGGTAGAATTGAATCTAAAGGAAGATATAAATCTCGAGGAAAATATGTAACGAAATGCTATAAATGCAATAAAGTCGGGCATTATAAGAAATATTGTAGATCCAAAAATGTTGAGAGAACCAAGGGATCTTGGAAAGGAAGGCCTCCTTCTTAAAAGGAGGGGATGTGTACTTGGAATCTACAAGTACACATTCAGATCATGATGCATGGTTGATTGACTCATGTGCATATTTTCACATGAATCTTCACATGGGGTGGTTTTTTAAATATGAAAAGTATAATGGAGGCAATGTCTTCTTTGGAGATGACTCAACAACCAAAATCACAAGACATGAAAGGGTCAGGTTGTTGCTTAAATATGGAAGAGTTAAATCCCGTGTTGATGTTCTACATATTCTAGGTTTCATTAGAAACCCAATATCTATGACTAAGATGAGGGATGTGAGTGTGCAGACTATATTCAAAAATGATACATGCAATATGGTTTGAGGAGAAATGGTGTTGTTGTGGGGAGTTTGAATTAGAACTCGATAAAATATATTGGGAAGCACTATTATTGATGGGTGTAATAGTAATATTGATCATAAGACTGAAATACATAGAACTCCTACTCTTTCTATAGAGAAGACAATGCTCTGGCATCAAAGAATGGGACATATTCGAGAGAAGGGCCTTCGTGCTTTGCATAGTAAAAATGTGGTTGAAGGTATTTATCATTGTTCTTTAGATTTTGATTTCTATGAACATTGTGTATATGGTATAAAGAATTGAGTGAGAATCCAATCTGGTTCTATAAGAGCGAAATTGATCTTAGAGTTAATATACAGTGATGTGTTTGGATCTATAACTATTCCATCACTAGGAAGATATGTGTATTTTGTCTCATTTATAGATGTTTTCTCTAGGAAAACCTGGTTGTATCTCTTGCAAACGAAATATGAGGTTTTTAGTAAATTGAAAGAGTATAAGGTTCTTGTAGAAAACTAGAAAGATAAGAAAATCAAAGTGTTGATGATGGCTAATGGTGAGAGTTCTATGGGATAGATTTTGAGTAGTTCTATAAAGAGTGCATAATAGCATGAAAAAATACAACTGCATACACACCTCAACAAAATGGTGTTGTAGAAAATATGAAAATGATGTTGATGGAAAATTCAAGAAGTATTCTTAGTGGTATAGGCATAAAACATAAATTTTAGGCAAAGGAACTAAGTATCGTGTGCTATCTAATCAACCAATTACATACATCAAAATTGGTCAATAAGACTCCTCATGAGGCATGGAATGGTAAGAAACCCTCTCTTGAACATGTCAAAGTTTTTCTTTGTGATGCTCATGAGCATGTTCCTAAGGAGAAAAAGAGAAAGATTGATAGCAAAAGAGAAAAATGTATATGTATTGGTTATAAAGATGGAGTAAAAGGGTACAAACTTTGGAATCTAGCAACCATGATGTCTATTTATAGCCATGACGTGATCTTCAAATAGGTTAAAAATATTGCCAAACATGAAGATGAACCAAGGGAAGGAAAACCAATGAAAATATAGTTTGAGCTAGAGAATGGAGAATTTGACTTAATGGATGAAGATTAGTTAAATGAATCCGATGAAGAGAAGAAACCATAGACCCCGGTGTTGAGGAGATTTGTTTGAGTAAGAAGGAAGAAAGAAAGGTGCAGTCCACCTGATTTTCATTCTTCCTTCAATTTATCTTCTATTGATGTTGATCATAGATTCACTATTAGAGAGGTAGTTGATTCTTAGGAAGGTAAACTCTAGAAACATATCGTGGTTGAAGAATGGGGGCCTTGGACAAAAATGAAGCATGGGACTTGGTTAAGTTACCTAATAGAAGAAAGCATGTTGGTACAAAATGGGTGTTTAAGAAGACGCTCAATGTAAAAGGAAAAGTGGAGAAGTTCAAGATTCATTGGTTGGAGATTCACTTGGAGAGGAAGAAGATTCGATGTGGCCATGTGAAGGGTTGCCTGGGCATATCAAGGGAAAAGGTGGCACAACAATGAAAGGGGAAGGAGGAGCAGTATTGAACCATTGGCATAACAGTGTCATCCAACACTAGATTGTGAGCTATGGAAGGAGGGTCAAATCAAAGCATAGCCACCACAATGGAATGCTTTATGACATAATAAAAATAAAAAAGTAACATCGGAAATTATAATGATGTCATGTCACTATTAAGAGTTAATCTCGAGAATACAAGAGTATCCCCATTATTGTTTAGAATTGAATATATTAAGCAAGGATGTTCGATGGATAGATGGATGACCTACACATTGTAAGTGAGCATGGTGTGGACTGACAAGGTTATTGAATATTTAATTTCTTAATGTGTTTGAGGTTGTGGGACGCGGGGTCAATGAGGCCACTAGTCGAATAGGTTTTTAGTAGAGTGTCACCAGTGAAGGCCATGATTGCAAGTTCCCAAAAACTCTAGACACCAAGCAAACGCACCATTGCCTCTCAACTTCATATGGTCAAATACCAAAGAAATCTTAATTTATATGAATTGTAAGTATCCCTACACACTAGAATGACAATGAAGGTTTTTATATATCTCTCATTGATTACTTGATACTCCCATTCATATCAAGCAGAAAATTATGATTGAAAATTAACAAATTAAAATAACCCTATGTAAACATCGAATAACATAATATGTCAAACTAATAGAGTGCATAACAAAAGTGATTGCGTGTGGAAACATTTTTGAAGGTTG